>WOVY01007647.1:0-38041 GCA_013436015.1 Rhipicephalus annulatus | reverse complement strand
TAAAAACAATCGATCAGTCGATACAATCGGTTAGCCGAAAACTGATGTTCTACGCGTCTTTTTGTCCGCGGACTCAATGCGCCAAAACATAGCCACATAACTGCTTCGCTGGAGCATGTTGTTCCTGTTTTCACTTATTCATGGTGGCTGCGTCTGGGATTGTTCATTTCATACTGTGTTTGATATGACATATATATCCAGGTCGCGGGATCGATTCCAGGCCTCGGCGACGACATTTTGAAGGAGATGAAATGCTAGAGGTTGATTTACATTGAGGTGCGCGTTGAATAACACTGGAAGGTCGAACTTCTGGAGCCCGTCAGGTGCCGCGCATAATCATATCGGTCTTTGGGACGTAAAGCCTCGACAATTGATTAATTTGTTAGCACTTACGTCTCATTAATATGAGCGTAATTACTGGGAGCATAATTATTAGTCTCATTATTGGGAGCATAATTATCATTTCGCTTTGTCTTACGTATCCTGCGTTCTTGACAGGAGCGACGACCGTGATAAACGCAGGAGCGCAATTTCAACTCGCAAGCTGCGAGAATGTATGCGGGCCGCAGGCTTGATACCAACTCTTCCAATCTGGTTCGAATAAATATAGACAGGTACATACATACGTTGAAAATCACGAGAAAAAAAACACACAAAGGGTCTCTCACATCTTCAGAGTATCCAAAGCGTGCCACACGCAGTTGTAAAAAAAGGTTCGCTAGACTAGCCGATATCTCCGAGCACATTTTCCCTCTGTGTGGTGGTATCTTTCAAGAACCGAGACTGAATTGTAACCAAGGGAACGAGAAAAATCGTTCACGCCGTTAGCGGCACATAATGTCATTTGCCGGTAGACCACTATCAATAAAGTATGAGCGGATTATGAGTGCGTATGCGGCCTACCGTCTTATCCATGCAGTCGACCACTACTAGCTGTATATGCTGTGGGTTCTGGCCGTCGAGGATGATAAAATAAAATAGTGAACTTAAAATACTTGTGTATTTATCTCCGTTTGTTTTGTTCTTTAAATTCCATTAACAGTGAAAACGGTCAGTGCTTTCCACAACACAGAAGAGAGATAGAAGACACTTGAACTTTTTTTGGTGTCTCTAACCTTCTCTTTCTTTATATTCAAGAGATATTCCAATATATTTGCGCTTAGAAAACTATTGGCTTTCAGTAAAGGGGTATACTCCTTGCCCACACTTTTTATTTATTTACGTATTTAAATAATTTCGTTATGTTTTGTTACATGCGCGCAGACAACGTCGTGCGTGCGCAAGGGGCTGAGCACGTCGTCCCCAACAGGGTTGGTCGATACCTCGAAGATAACGACTGCCTCCCGCACCACATGATTGGCTTCCGACCAGGCTTATCCAATCAAGACGCCATGTTACTCCTAAAGTATCAAATTCTAGATGGCGGAAACATTCGGGACACTCGTGCAATACTTGGTCTCGATTTAGAAAAGGCCTTCGATACAATAACGCACTCGTCAATCTTGAAAGTGATCGCAGCCCTCGGCCTAGGTCATCGATTTTACTACCTTATCCGCTCTTTTCTCACTCGACGCAGAGCCGTCCTCCGCGTAGGAGACCTATAGTGTCGGAGGAAGTGGAGCTCGGACAGCGGGGCACTCCTCAGGGATGCGTCCTCTCGCCTACGTTTTTCAACTTTGTGACGATCGGGCTTTCCGAACGACTTTCGAAAATCGACGGGCTAAATCACACTATCTATGCGGACGATGTAACCATATGGTGCTCCACAGGGTCGGATGGCTTCATTGAGTCCACCCTGCTAGAGGCCATCGACACCGCCGAGTCCTACCTCGACCACACCGGTCTCAGGTGCTCGCCCGTGAAGTCGGACCTGTTGCTACATTTGCTCACATGCCGGGGTGTCAAGCCCAAAGGATGGAAACCTCTGGCGGAACGCAATATCACTCTCCACACCAGAGATAGTCGTACAGTCTCCAGGGTAGACACCATCAAGGTCCTCGGCATGATCATGGAGTCCCGTGGAACCAACACACAAGCTGCACAAGCTGAGGACTAAGACTGAGAATGCCATATGACTCGTAAGCAGTGTATCCAATCATGCACCATGGCCTCAAAGAAGACAACCTGCTGCTTCTTGTATTCACGCGTTTGTTTTGTGCCATTTTACCTACGTCGCCGCAAATGGCTACGTGCTGAGCGCGATCAACTAAAGGCGCTTATTCGCAAGGTGGTCAAGCGAGTCCTTGGCCTCCCTATCACCACTCAACGTACAAACTCCTCGCGTTTCGCGTACATAACACGCTAGAAGAGATCGCCGAAGCTCAGGAACGCGTGCAATTGACCCGACTCACCACCACTAAGGCGGGCCGCCATGTTCAGCGCGATCTCGGCTTCTTCTCCTCGATGGTCAGGGACCCCCCAGAGTTGACTCTAATTCCCCGTGAAATCCATGATCTTATTACGATCACTCCCATTCCGCGAAATGTGCACCCCGAATACAGCAGAGGCCGGTGCCTTGCGAGGGTGACCGTCATTCTCGAGCGCATAGACATAAAAGCGGACAACGTGTCGTTCGTAGACGCCGCTGCCTATCACAACAATCCTCACCCGAAACCCTGAAGTAGCGAAGCAAGTAGCTATAGCTATAGCTATGCTCGATAGTAAACGGGAACTCATCTACAGCAACTCCAGACCGGCCATCAAAGCCTTCAAACGTAAAGACGTCTCCGACCAAGCGTTACGTATCCTGCGCAGAGCGGACCCGAGTGCCCTGAAGCACCACACTGTCATCTAGTTCCTGCTAATCTCTGCCAGTTGCCGGGTGCCCTATTCACCCTCAACGGGATCGCCTATGATGCAGCGCGCGCACTTACCAACCGCGCTGCCTCAGGGCAACCCCATCTCGCTGAGCTAGAGACCAATCGGATGCACCCATCACGCACAATGACATAACAAAGCACTTTTACCTTTAACGCCACATTCTTCTACCCCCCCCCAACCCGAAACAACCTACCGCAGGCGCTAACCCTACGCCTATTACAGACACACACATACCCACCCAAACCTTGCCAAGCTTCACGTTTATTATCCTGATGCATACCCCTGCGACACATGCCCGTCATGTGGACACACAGCGACACTCGCACACATGCTCTGGAAGTGTAGAAAAACTCCTCCCGACTCTACCTCAAATAATAGATCCTTCAGGAGCTCACTTCTCGCCGAACAGCAATGGGCCATCCAGCAGGCCCACGAAGTGGCTGCCAGGTACTTCCTGTCGGTCCCTGCACGTAGGAGACGTCCGCTACGCGCCAAGCGCTTCCCGCAGGACTGAAATAAAGTTTTTTTTATTCCATTCCATTCCATTGCGCTGCCAATCTGTTTGCATTTAGATACCGCACGGTGTTCTTTTTTATTCGAAATAATAATATAATAATAATAATATAATAATAATAATAATAATAATAATAATAATAATAATAATAATAATAATAATAATAATAATATTACTAATAATAATAATAATAATAATAATAATAATAATAATAATAATAATAATAATAATAATAATATAATAATAATAATAATAATAATAATAGTAATAATAATAATAATTGTTATTATTATTATTTTTTCATCAGTAGTTTGATGAAGCACGGCTGCAGGTAAAAGCTGCTCTCCGAAAGAGGCAGCTTGACAAAGGTCCACAGCCACCTTTTCTCATCAGTCCTGCCACATTTCCCAATGCAATTGAATGAGAGCGTCGAGACAAACCACTGCGCGTCTCTTGTGGTGCGGCTCGTTATGTCTTGCAAGAGGTTTGGTCATGGATAGTACAACTTAAATGGGTACCAGCACAGTTTTTTTTTAAGATTGAGGCTGTCCTTTCATATGTCGGGCTTTCATATGCGCGTACCATTGTGGACCGTATAAATCCCAGTAGTATTTACACACAGAAAGTGGGCAAATCCCACTATGAATAAGCGTTATGCACTACTCACCCCTCCTACCCCCCCCTCCCATTTCGCCACTATACGCCTACAACCCGCTACTACTTCCGCTTCAGTCACCTACTTCATGCCACGTCATTCCCACGTCATTCGACGCCACTGTACGTCACCAGCTTCTGTTTCATCAGTGCCCGCCAAGCAGAGCTGGCTGAATTTTAGGGGCGAAGCTCCTTATAGTCGAGGCTTTTGCGTCGGCGTAGGTGTTCTGTTCACATCGGCATTGTCCGCTGTAGCTGCTGCTGACAATGACGGTGAAGAACAAGCGCCTTCCAGATCACACTGTATCGTTCTGCAATAACGGCAGAGCTCATGCAAGGTTTCCCGCTATACGCCATGACGATGATTATGACGCCAATGACGATGAAAATGACGGCGCTGATCCCGCACAACGTCTAGCTTGTGCAGTAGATGACGTCTCGATACGCTCTACGTTGCATTTCGTATTACTGAAAACAACCATTACATGCGCAGACTTCGTCTTTGCTAACTTCAGGCTAGATATGATACCACAAAGCAGTAATAATAAAGGCATATTGTAGGCCCGTGTACTCAGATTTGGGTGCACGTTAAAGAACCCCAGGTGGTCAAAATTTCCGGAGCCCTCCACTACGGCGTCTCTCATAATCAAATAGTGGTTTTGGGACGTTAGACCCCACAAAATCAATCAAAAAGTAATAATAAAGGCAAAACAAAATTCACAACTCCAAACAACATGCAAGTTATGACCAATAAACATTGTGTATAACTGTCAACCGCTTGGTACTCATATACATGGCTAAGTGGTCAGTGCCAAAGATGGATTTAGGGTGACATCAAACGCTCCCACTGCTTCGCTCACTCATGATCATTCACTTCGTAGATATGCCATGACATTTGTTTTTTTTTAACTCACATGAAGGATTAAGGTCTCAAGCCAAGAAAAATTACTTGTAAGCATTCATTCGCACTGAAAATTAAATAAAATAAGTCTTTTTAAAATCTAGTTTCAGTTCCTACTGTGGTATTATGTTGTGATACCTCACAACATGGTATCAGCTTCTCGTGACTTGCTCGTGCAACTTATCGTGACGTTTTCACGGCCGCTGCACAGCGTGGTTCTGCTGGTGACACACAAGTTGCTATTGTGAATGGTTTGGAGCCTGATGTCATGCCAACTAGGTATACTTTATGAGAAGCCTGGTAGCGTAGCGTAACGTAAGGGCAGTGCAATTTTAGCGGGGCCCCATGCGAACATTTACTCAAATGTCGCAATAGACTATCTTATCAAAACTTCGTGAGCTTATCTCGTATCTATAGCCATCTCTGTATTCAGGGCATTTGTACGGCACATATAAAATAAGTACCGCAAATCTCTTTGATGCATTACCAAGCGTGTAGGGCGCTTTCGGCTTCAATTATTACAGAGACTGGGCCATATTGACAAAGTCTTTATTTGTAGAGGTGACCTACTAGAACATCGATTAAAATATTCTTCGTTTAGGTGCCCCTTCACTGCTTTTTCAGCATCTTTGCATCTTCTACTTGTTGACGTTTGCAAAAAAAAAATAACTTCGTCAGCTCTAAACAACTCCGGCTCTACGTCAGCGCACCACCTGCTTCCACACAAAGTACGGGCTATCGTCTCCCTAAGTTTCTTGGCAAGTTCGCGTGTGCAAATCGAAGCGAGCGGCAGAGCACTGCGTGTAAGCAGTCACGTCTCGATGGCGTCCGGTTCTCGATCAAACCTTGGGATTTCCCGCCAAGCAGCCGTCTCGGATTCCGACGAAACGTGCCCCTTGCCTGGTTTCGGCGGCACTCAATCAAACACCTCACAATACATGCCGGACACCCACTTTTTTACTTTTGAAAATGACGTCCTTTTTATTCCATTTTCCGTTCACACACTTGTGGCCACACCTCACGTTTTATGTGGAGCCGCCTTTCTTTGTATCGGTTGCTCTGCGTATTCAACTGTCATGCAGGCTTTGTTGATCGTAGGTATATTTACGAATATAGAAAAGAGCTGAACAAGATGCCCATTGCAGTATTAAGCCAGTAAACTGAAAACAAAGAGAGATAAGGAAAAAAGGGGGATGGTATGCCATATAGAAAATGCATTTAATTGTTGCGCGAGAAAGATATAAATTCCCTTCCATGCTGTCAACCTTGCTGATGCGACATGTTGAAACATTCAGATAATACACAACTGAAGGAAGCCAAGACAACGAGAAATTTCTTTTTATATAACCTCTTTCAAACCACCCAATTCATGCACACGAAATGTTCGCTAAATGTTATTTTTACTAGTTTTTTCCCGAACGTACCTACGTACATGGCGAACTAGCGAACCAATGCCAGAGCCACATAAAAAAGCAAAAAAAATACAGAGGTTTTCCAGCCAAGTTCGTATCCCCAGATAAATTTTGCTAATTTATTGTCGTTCTAGAGACCATTGTGCCAGTGTGATTCGCAATCCTCGTTCAATGTTAGGTGTATTTAAACTTGAAAACTGCGTGTTCGAAAACGTCAGCTTTCTCACAGTCGCCGGTTCAACTCAAGCGGACGCCTCCCTGTGTTTAAAATTGAGTCGGCCACATTATTATCTAATCGAGTGAGAAGCTTCCTCATAGCAGAGCCGCCCACTTAAGCAGAAGGGCAATACGAAAGAAAGAAAGAAATAAAGAAAGAAAGAGATAAAGTAAGACACAAAGAAAGAAAGAAAGAAAGAAGAAAGAAAGAAAGAAAGAAAGAAAGAAAGAAAGAAAGAAAGAAAGAAAGAAGAAGAAAGAAAGAAAGAAAGCCATGTCACTCTAGTAGGCGTAGTATCTCTCGGACGCCATTATCACTTTCTCTCGGCAGACAGGCATCCGGCCGATTCTGCGGCCTCATACAATCTCGGCAGAAACGAGCCGTTGCACATCTCAAGGTCAGCTGCGTGTTACGAGACTACCATACAGAAACACTCTCAGTAGCTGCAGCACAGCGAGCCCAGAGACGTAGAAAGCGAGATGACAGGTTAGGGGATGAAGATAATAGGCGAGTCAGGTTGATCGAAAGAACACGGTCCTTCTTGCGAATGGGCGTGTAGTCAAATCCAAAGCCAGGTGTTCAGCCAAAGTAGTGGTTAAACGACTACGCATCGGCAGTAATGGTTCTGGCTCGTATACAGCTTCGCACAGCGTTCGACATAGTGCGCCGTCTTCTCCAGACGTGGGCGGCGGTTAACGGCCAGGATGTGTCGCAAGAAGAAGGGACAGCTGGTTTAAGTTGCTTTCACGTGTGCTTGTCGTGGTTTGAAACGACGGCAGCGACACGCGAAGAGCCAGGCAGCTTGCTTCATCGTCTCGGCCTTCGTATCCCTTAGTTTGTTCGCTTGAAAGTGTGAAACTGAAATCGCTGTTGCCTACAACGTCAATGTGTTTGGAAAAAAAAAGTGTTTAGCGATCCAGAGCACCACGGTGTTGACCAGGTCATCTACTATGAGAGACCAGAAAGACGTTCAGGATGCGTGACCTCCGGTCTGTGATCCGTCAATAGTCGGTTTCTGTTCTGGTTACCTTTCGAATCGAGAATAATGTGTGCTTGACTAAGTTGCTATTGCTTACAGGATGACCTTATGCCGCTAGTAAAAATCACACAAACACAAGGGAGACACAGACACGAGGACACATGTAATCGGGATCGTGCCTTTCTTGCTTGGGGGGTTTTTACTGCAGGCCGCAGAATGCCACATAGCTTCAAAGTGGTTTCAATTATGTATGCAAAATTGATTGTTAATGACTCATCCGAAGATATAACCGTTGCAATGCTCATTCACTGGAACTATGTTTTCGCGATGGTACGCGCCCAATCTTTGGAGCGTGCCAGAAGAAAGACAAACAAGACAGTCTGATAGGCATTGCCTGTGTGAGCACAAAACAATCTGTTACGCTACATCCGATGAGGTACGTGTGATTCTTTGGCATACATAGATGGAACCTTTTTGCCTTTTCGGCATAATGTCTCTTGTCAGTTACGTTGATTGGCTGCGACTGAGTGACTATATTTCTAAAATGCATGCCGTAAGCTTGCCTGGTAGTTACAAGGGTTGAAGTCATCATGTTTCATTTACAATAAAAGAGTGAATTTTCTACGTGCATTGTCAAAGAAGTTCCAAAAACGTTTTACTTGCGTGCTTCGATAGCTACGACTAGAAGTGCTAAACTATCGCAAAAGAGAGTGAGACCCCGTATACCTGAGCTGTGAGCCCGAGTGAATGCTTTCGTTTCTCGAGTAAAAACAGATTTCGTCTCTCGTTAGTCTGCAGCATACCATCAACCTTTTTTTCTGCAGTCCTCACTTGAATTTGTTAGTAATAATAGGTAGGTTTTCAAAACCCCGAGTTGATTGTGAGGTAGAGCTAGGGCTCCGAACATTCTGACCCTGTGGTGTTATTTAGCGTGCACTTACATTTCACAGTACATGGGCCTCCGCCCTATCACCTTCATCGAAATGTGACCACTGCAGCCGGAATCGAACCCGCAACCTTCTTGTCGGCAGCCCCTGATCCCCCGAGGTGGACTACACCTTGATTTGATCTTACTTAACGAGTTACAGTCAACACAATCTTGATCACCTTCCAAGGGTCCTCACTTTTCATGTTGACTGATTAGAGCTTATACACCATTTTGACATGCCACTAACAACGCGTAAACGAGTGGAGTCGATACGGGAAGTGGATAGACCTTGGGTCGCATGCTCTGCGCATACCCTTGGTGCCGGTTCCGTTTCTCGTCCAAACGACCGTCAGGCCCTTTGTTCTGACTGTCGCCCTTCGCTTTGTAACGTTCGTAATTTTGACAGGGCGCGAAGCTCAGGGACTTCCCGTCGCGTTTCGCGCCCGGAGCGCTGCCGTTGTCCCTTTACGCGAGGTGCCGCGATGAGTGACGCGAGTGACGCGGTTTCCTGCGGAGAGGTACTTTGAAAAGCATTCACAAATGCAACGTAGCTCGGCACCATTAGCCGCCTAAGGACAACCTTCGACCCCCTAATGTAGTTCGTTTACGTGCTCTTCTGGTCCAGAGAAGTGGCTATAAGACGGAAAAGAAGAGAAAAGTGAGCCCCATAACTGTCTGCATCAGGGTGCGACACCTCTACAGTAGCTCACAAGGAATGGGGCGAGGAGGGATTAAAAGGATAGGATTAAAGGTATAGAGAGAGAGAGAGAGAGAGAGAGAAAGATGCGCTAAGCCAGCGAGCGATGACATATGAGGAATAGGAGAGATAGGAAAGATGGAAACATGGTCACAGGAGTCCGAGGACGGGGCACCACTTGCGAGAGCTCTTGTCGGCGTCAGGAGATGGCATAGGGCAAGTCCAGTAGGTCAGAGCTACGCTGTCGTCAGAGATCGGCGTCAGGAGATGACGTAGGGTCAGCCCAGTCGGCCAGAGCTACGCGGACGTCGGAGATCGCGAGGGCACAGCCAGTCGGCATGGAATTCAGTGAGCGAGTCCAGAACCTTCCTGCGTACTTGCCCACAAGTGCTTTGACCGTCTGCCACATTATGACACTATATGTCAGACCACTAGATCACGACACGTCGTCAACTACGGTACAAAATGTTCCCAAATGAGCGCAAACTCTACAATTTAACATACTTCTCGCATATCTCTCATGTCTTGATTTAACACGTTTTGTTTAATCAATTCACAAATTTCTTAAGTACATCGCATAGGTGAATGTTCTTGAACATGGGATGTTTTTGAGGCCACCGTTCTGACTTGCGGTGTTGTTCTTTTCAAGGCTGGATGGAACTGTTGCTGCCCTGAAGAAGAAAAGGCCACGTGTCCGACCGCTCACAGAAAAGACCGCTTTCCGACTGATATTGTTCATGCAAGTAGGGCCAGCGGCAATGGATACGTCGTATGGTCTCACCACAATAACAAATGTACGTAGCGCTTTACGTAACGGCGATAAGCAAAACGTGGGCGTTTGTAAGAACGAAGCGCCAATTCATAACAATATATAAAGAAGGTAAGTGACCCTATGCGTAAGACGAACATCTTGTCTCAAGTCGTATACGAAATAAAATAGCTTGTGCACAATTCTTAGCTCAAAAAATTATATATACAGAAACACTCAGAATAAAAATGTTTTAGCAAGCTTAGAAAATGTTTTTGATTATGTTTTTGTAAGTTGGAAACGGAGTGTAATATAAATAAAAAGAAATACCACACTCTTCATTTATTTGCGAAAGTTTCATTACGTCAAAAAACTTAGATGGACTTAAGAATCGAAGAACTGTATCGGCGGTACGGTACATTCCACTTTAATTTTATGCTTCAGTGCAGTGCGACAGGCGAGAATATATATATAGACGAAAATTGCCTCGCACTGCATCTGACATTAACGGTACCACAAGCACATGTGTTCTGCTCATTTTTTTCCCTCATTCGTAGGAAGGGTATCGAATGCGACGTTTGCCTGACTGGTCTCAATATCGTCCCACTTCTTGTACTCCCTATCGCTCTCTTGGTGGGTGGAGATACTCGATTTGCTCAGAAGGTTATTTTACTGCGCCCTTATGAGTCTCGACTCGAATGTTCGAAAGCGAGATCTTTCTGCAACAACAAATAATTCACCCAGTTGCAGTGCTACTCCCACCAAAACAGGCGCCGATAGAGTTGAGAGTAAAGTCAACTGCATCAGAGGCTCGTGACTCTCACATGCTCCGGCTATAAGCTGGTACTTAGCTTCTCAGCAGACCACGTGTCTTGTCTAAAACACTAGTTGCATCTGAAATAAGGCGATGTTACCAGGCTGCTCATGTAACTGTAATTGGGCGCGTGATTAATTCCTGTGGTTGATGTGTCACTAAAGTATTAACGTGCACCACTAAAAAGCATGGCAGGGAGAGGGAATACAGAAGCTGGCAAGGAGGTCAAAGATACATTTCTGGTTAGCTGTAGACTTGGCTGAGGGAGTGTTTAAGGAGGAGCAAAACGAATTTAGAGTGCATGTATCCAGCACAGGCACAGTACAACGAATTCAAGACCATTTTGTGGGCCTGTAGATCGCATTATCTCAAGCAAGTTCACATATAGCAGTTGATAATTAAAGAAACTCTTCAGAGCCCCTTTGGCAGCTCTGGTTCAAACCTTGCGTTCTAGAAAGGCGTAGTTGTCCAGTGTATCAAACAGTGCTTTGCACACCACTTCCTGTTCATTGTCGGCAGGCCTAAAGAATGTTTTCGAGAGTATGTCCCTGCTTCAGCGTATGCGCTGCACACGGAAGGCTTTTGGTGATTGCTCTGACGGAGCTGATACAAGTACTCCGTATGAATTACGCCAAGTAAATCTTAAGTAGGCACTGCTCTATGGTATCGCACAAAAGAACTCTGGTGTACGCGGGTTAACGCAACATGAACCGTGAAGGGGGAATACGAGAGAAAGGAAACGCAGCGATGGTAACCCGTGCAGAGAATCTGGTATGGCACCCCGAAACGGGGCCTATAGAAAATAAGCCTACAGAAAGAAAGAGAGCGGAGCACACACGCAAAGTCAAGGTCGTCACAGCCCCAGGACATCGCAGTTGGTCAGTAACCACCTGAGCAAGTCGGTTGGCTTCGAAAATTCAAGCACTGCTTTCGTGGCCTTAACGCGCGTTGACTTTTCAGGACGACCGTTTATGATGTTTGTTGCCGAGATCGGCCTGTACATGGTTAAAGTGAGGTAAAGAAATTGCGAGTGATTGTGTCTGCACACAGTCGCAGAAGATGTAATATGTCGTTGCTACCACAGTTACTGCAAACAGGGTTGCCAGCCATACCGATGCGAAAGGAAAATGACTTCATGAATGCTATACTCTGCAATAACCGCCAAATCAGAGAGGCTTATTTTCGGTGGAGTACAGTTGACAACTGAAAACGAAGTTAACAAAGTGAGGTGTTGAGCTAGTTGGTTTTTCATTAGTGAAAAAAAAAGTTGCGCTACATTTGAAAAAGATAGAAGCCATGCATGAGCTGAATGTTGTGTTCTCAGCTCCAGTCAAATTGAAAGGAGTGTGCGAAAAGGTGAACGACCCCGAGGTGAAGAAGGAAGAATGCCGAACACGTCATGATAAAAAAATTGCCCGCAGCTTCCCTCGGGTGAACACTGAGGAGGATGCGGAGCATATAATTGGTTAACGGGGCGTTAAAGTGCGACTTACTTGGGTCGATGGCTAAATTGGTTAACGTGGTTGTGAAATGGGGTGTTAAATTGCGACTTACTTGGGTCGATGGCTAAATTGGTTAACGTGGTTGTAGGAGGGGGTGTTAAATGAGTGAACACGTACACACGTATGCGAAAGGGCGGCGCTGGTCGAAGGGACGTCGATCATTGTGTTTGTGGATTCGTTGGAATTCATTTCACCGCGACCTTGGACGTCGACGCGCCGTACAAACCAACCGACGAGCGGCAACTGAGCGAGCGAGCGCCGACCTTGAGTATATATACAGCGCGACGGCGCATGCGCTGTCAGCTGTAGAATGTTCTCGAAGGAGAACCGCGCGCGGCACAGATGGTGGGCGACGGCGCGACGGCGCATGCGCGCGCGTCAGCTGTCGAATGTTCGAGAAGCGGTGCGGACGGCGCGGACGGCGCACTACAAGGCGCGAGTATAAGATGCTTCCGCATCTAAAAATACGTTGAATGTGAAGTAGGCATAGTATACTCTACCCCACTGACATGTGGCAAGAAATACATAGGGCAATCGGGAGGATGCATCAACGAGCAGCTCAAAGAGCATCGCTATGCATGCTAGCACACAGCCATCACAGGCAACGTTTCTATGTACTGCAGAGTGTGTGGGTGCAGCCCACTGTTTGAAAAAACTACAGTTCTGACCAATCAAAAAATAAGACTACATGTGACGTTTGGGAAGCCTTTCACATATCAGACAAAGAAAGCACATGCGTCAGTCAGTTCCAGCTTCATTGCACTAACCCCCACGGAAATCGAATTCATCAGAAGCCGAAAAAAGCAATTCAATCAGCATACTCAAATAAGAACTTTGAATCAGCACCACATCTGATAATAGTAATCACCTCACGTGTTGCATCTGAAGACCATGAAGCAAGATTACCGAGCCCCACCATCTTCGTAAACCAACTTTTCTTTTTCCAGGAAGCCTGCATTCTTCGAAGTTCGTTCAATAAACTTCGGTTGCTAGTTCGTTCTTGTACTTCTTTCTTTGTCTCCTCCGCAACTTCGCTTTCCGCAGCAATTGTAGCGAAATTTTTCATTCCAGTCATGAAAACGAAGTCCTCGGCGGGTGCTGCTGGTTGTTTTGTAGAGGTAGAGAATAGAACAGCTGGCTTCTGCTGTTCGGCCACGCAGGACTTCCTCGTGTTGTCATCCCCTTCGGACCCTTTCGGACGGTGGTTTGGCTGAGCCTTCGGTGAATTTGACCTGTTGAAACTAGCTGACGTTGCATATTAATTGTTCAGGCGATCGAATCAGTGGTAATGTCCAATTTGTCTCCTGGCCAAGGTCACAGCCCTTCATCAGTCTCCTTGCCTAATGATTACTTGCCATTGGAATATTTTCCACAATGGTGTTGGCAGCATCCCTGTTGCGCTGGTGCCCTCGAGTAATGGATTTATTAGGCTGAACAACCCAAATGCGATCCAGGTGGAGCTGCAGGCCATGACGCCACACTTACAACTCATAAGTAATATTCGTCAGTTCGAAAAAGGTGGTTTGGTATGCAGATTGTCAGATTCTTCATGCGTTTTTGACATCCTAAAGTGCAAGACATTTGCTTCGGTCCTGGGGAGTGCGTTTATCCCGCCTCATTCAGCGTGCACTAAGGGAATCGTTCGAGAAGTCGACTCTATACTAACGCTCGCTGAGACTCTGGAAAAGCTGTCTGATGCTGGGGTCATAGCTGTGTACTGGTGCGACCGCTTAGTTAACGGTGAGAAAGTCCCCACTGAGTCGGTTATTGCTACCTTTGCCGGCACTTCCTGTCCATCAGAGTTGAAAATATGGCCACTCATTTTCAGAGACGAACGCCTCGCTTCTTGTCCTCTCCAATGTCAAAACTGTTGGCGTTTTGGTCACGGTGTAGGGAGCTGTAAATCAAATTTACGTTTCGGATCTCAGGCGATGCCCATCGATTAAAGCAGTGCACTGCCGAAACAAAAAAGTGCTGCCTCTGTGCAAGAAATCATGCAGCTGATTAATGAACTGCACCGCACGATCTAATGAAACTCAACTGCTATAAATCAGGGACAGACGTCGTTGCTCACGGTGACAAGCGATGGCAGTTGTGAAGGATAGGACTTTGGATATGCCGGAGTCACTTCGAGGCACGGACAACTAAGTGAGACGAAGATTTTGATTTTTATTGAAGCAGCAGTGGAATATGCAATGTCGAAAGCGCTGGAACACATTGTTGCGAGCGTAAGTCAGAGCATCTCTCAATTGTTTTGCTCACAAATGACACAGCTGATTTCCGCAGTAGCAGTAACGATATCCAAGTCGACACCCTGTGCAGTGGAAGAGATGCCGAATTAAGCACCACAGCTGCAACCCCGAAAAGAGGAAACCCCTATTTTGTCTGAACCTTCTACGTCAACCCACGCGGAGGATCAGAATGAAATGGACGTATGCCAAGATTTCGGGTTTCAGAAGCACACTGCATCTTCTGTAAAATCTCCTCGCCCAAACTCAAAACCTAAAAAAAAAATCGGCAGATCCCACGTAATTGGGAATTGACGTTAAGCGAAGCATGCGGAGGGAAGGAGACCGTTCATTTTTATAGAGCCACACGTCATTAAATTACGCTAAATATATGTACAAATGTTGCACGCACAGACATATGTTGAAATGTGTCAGATGTTTATATACGAGTTGTTTTCACTTGCGCAACGATGTCAACTAGAACATGCGCAATAGCAACACGAGATAGCTGATAAGGAGCGCTGATACACGCGACGATGCTGGCCCTGAACACTGCTCATCACTCAACTTCAGCACATGACACCTAACTACAATTGCCGTTAACCCGACGTGACGGCTGTATCATAGGAGTACATCTGTAATGTTTATAAAATTGGGTAGGCAGCACTGCAACTACTATTTATGTTTCACGAAGACTAGCGTCTATTTGAAAAGTAGTTCTGGTACCTGGCGTTTAGCCCTGTGGTAGAATGCTTGACTGCCATGCAGATTGCTTGGGCTCGATTTCTGTTGGGATGCTGAAATTTATCATTGGCATTCGTCGGGGGGTCAACGCTTCCTATGGTAGGTTTTTCCTAACATTGACATTTATTCTTTGCATTCCTCTGATCGACGCTACCGATGTCGGGTATTTCTTAACGCTCGAGCATTAAAGTTGCCCATGTGTGCTCTCGCCGTTCCTGGGCAGATACTAAGTGTCAATCACCCGAGCACATACCCCCACACCAGCGGCACATACCAACCCGTGGGTATGTGCCACTGTCTGGCGGGAAGTGTTTGACGTCGTGCGTGACCACATCGTAACATTTTGAACGTCTTGACCGGCGCGTCACATTCGTCAAACCATCTTACCCTCCCATGCTGATTTTGGTTAACACCAAGTAAAGAGGGTGTCCACGAGAGCACCCAAACGCAAGCGGCTAGATAGATAGATAGATAGATAGATAGATAGATAGATAGATAGATAGATAGATAGATAGATAGATAGATAGATAGATAGATAGATAGATAGATAGATTAGATAGATAGATAGATAGATAGATAGATAGATAGATAGATAGATAGATAGATAGATAGATAGATAGATAGATAGATAGATAGATAGATAGATAGATAGATAGATAGATAGATAGATAGATAGATAGATAGATAGATAGATAGATAGATAGATAGATAGATACGCTCAAAATCGCCGAAGTTCGCTAAGAAATGCTTCGCATTTAAAAGGACAACAGTAATGTCAGTGCACAACCTAAAAAGGGCAACGATAATGCCAGTGCACTTATTAAAGTAAGTATTTTAGAAGCCGCAATTGCTGAAGTGATTCTTTTGTCAACATAGATACCTTGAAAGTAGTACAGTGGAAGTGTAGGTCTTTGATTTCTGATTCTACTGAATTACTTTGCTTAATTATTCATTTATATATGGATATAATTTTATTACAAGAAACCTGGCTTAACCCCGCTAAAAATTATCATGTAAACAATTTTAGAGCGTTTTGGCTAGACCGTTCATCACCAGGAGGTGGTTTATTATACTCGTCTCGAATAAATTTTGCCCCACAGTGAGCGTAGCTTTCAACTTATGTCCTCAGATTGTGAAATTTGGCAATAGACCTCAGTCTGCCTTGGTGCCGCCCTTTTTCACTTATAAACGCATATTTTCCTGCGGAGTTTGCATAATACTCAACAATTAGATACTGCCTTAGCTAATTGCAAGAATGAATTCCTTCTGACTGGTGATTTAAACTCACATCATGTTTCGTGGGAAGGAAGGAAGAAAAATAGGAGGAAAAGAACGGCAGGGAGATTAACCAGCCTATAGGCAGCCGGTTTGCTACCCTGCGCATGGGAGGGAAATGGGAGATAAAAAATAGAGAGCAGAGAGAGAAGAGAGATAAACACAGCACATTCGACAGCACACGCGCGCACACTCATGGTCCAGTCTTGTCTTTCGTAGTGTGACATTGCTGTTACAGCCACTTGTTCAAGTCCGTGTCGCGTAGGATTTCAACAGAGCTTTTGTCGCCCTCTGTTGCAATGTCTTCTCTCGGGCACTTGACAGAATATTCTCCATAGACATTTGGCTGTTGTCGATGCGCGCAAAAACTGACGCCAGTGGCTGTCTCTGGATGTCATACAGCGGACAGTCGCACAGAATGTGGTGTAGCGTCTCTTCACAATGACAGGCATCGCAGAGAGCGTTGTCGGCCATTCCTATGACAAATGAATAAGATTTTGTAAATGCCACTCCTAGCCATAAGCGATGAATAAGGGTGGCTTCTCTTCGGTTGAGGCCAGGGGCATGCGGAGAGCCATTAAAGAGGATAGGTGGTGTTGACGATTCGTCTCGTTGCTTGGTGGGCACCATGTGAAAACTTGCTTTCACGCGCAAGTCGTCGAAGATTACTGGCAACATCGGGCCGCGAAAATGGTATGGCTTTTTCTCGTATTTCTTCGAGAGCTGCCCGCACCGGCAGTATCGGTATGTACGTTCCCTATGACGCCGCAGTGATTTGGCAGCCACTGAAACGTCACATGATGCCCTTTGTCGTGTAAAGTGTGGAGAAGGCATTGAATTTCGAAAACAAGCTGTTCGTACGGCTCGCGACGCAGATTGTTTCGTGCACGGGATTTCGAACAGACCCTTCCGGTACTCTTCTGTGGGATTGGATAATTAGTAAAAACATTACCTGCCTAAATGAGAGACAGCTTACATTTATTCGTGGACGGACACGATCGGTATTAGATCTTACGTTTTGTAGCTTTAGTCTTTCCATAAAGTCTGGGAAAACAATTGATTTCTCTTCATACAGTGACCATCTTCCTGTGCACTTTGAAATCGCATGTCCTGTGAAATCTATTGAAAGGACGAAGAAAACATTGATAAATTATAAAACAATTTAAAGACTGCTTGCGCTCAAATATTAGGGCATTGTCTAGTGGTCAAAATGAAGACCTCCACAGAAATGTCTGTTCCGCTTTAGAAATCTCCAAGAACACTTCAGAACTTGTAATTGCTTCGGCGTCAACCAAAAGTGGCCAACCTAGGAGATAGTGGAATACTGAGTGCACATAAGACTATAGATAAAGAAAAGCGGCATGGAAAAGACTTACATGTTTCAGAATCCAAAAAATTTGAAGGCTTATCAGTTCATTGCGGCAACGTTTAAGCGCACTGTATCGCGAGCGAAAGAGCAATATGATCAAAAACATTTCCCGTACCTGTCTAAATCGAATAACAAACGTGCTTTATTCAATTTTCTTTGTGGTAGAAAGAAGGTCCCTATACCAGGAAACGTTGACTCAGTAGTTCACGCCTCAAAAGAACTACAGGAATCATTAAATCAATTGGCTGAAGGATTAGAAAACAGGTTCTCAATGCGTCTTCCTAATTCGGCTTACCCACCAGCCATCTATGACCACACAGAAATATCGACTTCCGAATTAAATTAGGCTATGGAAAGATTGCCAAATGCAGCTCCAGGCCCCGATGGAATAACAAATACAATGCTGAAAATACTACACAGGAAATATCTGAATGATATTTTAGGTCTCGTCAATTATTCCCTTAGAAGAGCATGGATCCCTTATGAATGGAAGATTGCGAAAATTATACTATTGTTTAAGAAACAAGGAGCAGAGTATAATTTAGACAACATACGACCGATAGCCTTAAAATCTAATGCAATAAAACTTATTGAAATGGTACTTATAATTAGAGTTAAACAACTGTTGAGTTCTTCCCATATTGGTTTTAGATCTGGATATTCCATATGGCATGCACATGTAGATCCGGAAAGTCGCATTCATATTGCCCGACGCAAAAAGCAGTGTGCTGCTTTAGTAACGTTAGACATATGTAAAGCATATGATACTGTAGAGTATACCCTAGTTTGATTAATCAGTTATGGTGTCATGGGCTTCCAGCTTATAAATAGCATGGGTGACGGAATTCTATGTAGAAAAGAATTCCATTGTTGTCAGGCCGCGTTTTCTTCCTGTAAGCACAAGCAAACCCGAGGTGTACCTGGGGGGGTCAGTACTTTCCCCCGTATTATTCAACATCCTTATTCAGCCAGATGTGAAATCCTTTGCTTATGCCGATGTCATTGCTTTCTTTGCTATGGCACATGACATACACTGTCGTTACACTATCTTGCAAGTATATCTAAATAAAATAGAACATTGGCTGGATGGATTGATGTTGAACCTGAATACCGGTAAATGTGCTATTCTCGTTTTTCCTGTCCGAGGTCCTGTGCATATATCTATTAATTACAAGCTCCAAAATATCCCACAAGTATAATCATTGAAATACCTTGGAGTTTTGTATAATGAACATCTCAATTGGTGCCCTCACATTGAATACATAGCGACAAAAGCAGTACGCGCACTGAGAGTATTGCGGAGGTTGAGCAATTGTAGATCAGGTATGAGAAGGGAGGCCCTTTTATGATATATAAAATGTATGTCCGACCTGTGTTAGAGTTTGGCTGCGTTATTTTTTCTGGTGCGCCAGCCTACAAGTTTAAGCCACTTGTTCTATTGGAAAGAGAGGCTTTACGGCTCTGCTTAGGACTTACAAAGTATACTGCAAATGCAGTGTCATACCTTGAAGCACGAATACCAACTTTATAATGTCGCTTTAACATTCTTGCTGTGCAGAGTTTTTTTACGATTATGTGAAGCAACCTTTAACCCTGATGAAATTATTTTTCTTTCCAATCATGACCCATTTTCTCTCTTAATTGGCCCAGATTTCACAAACAACAAATAGTATTTGTTCAATCATTACTTCAGCCTCTAAATGTACAAGTTCATGATCTGTTTCTTTTAACTGAGCAACAAATATTTCCAGAAATTGTTTACCATGATATCTTCCCAACTCACGCTAAGCTATTACCTACAGGCATTTTAAATGGTTTATTGCAGGAACATTTAAGTTCTCTGCCAACAAATGTGATTATTGCAATGGACGCATCGCAATCAGATAAAAAATCAAGCGTTGGAATATATTGCCCTGTACTTGATTGGTCATTTTCACTTCACTTACCAGATTTTCTTCCTGTCTTTCTGGATGAATTTATGGCAATAAGGTCAGATTTGCAAAAGGCAAATACTTCGATTCCAGTCGTAGCAATCATAACTGATTCATTATCAGTGTGATCTTTTCTGTCCACATCCGGTTGCTCACCCAAAACATTGGCTCCCTGTCATTTCCGAAGTATTCATTTAATCTGGGCACCAGGGCCCAAAGGTTTCTTGTCAAACGAAATAGCTGATTCTCTTGCGAAGGCATCGCTTTCGACACCCATCATTTCTATTTTCCCTCCTACAGTACACGTTACAGTGGCGCGATTTCGCACACTTAAAGTCAGGCAAAATTTATCAGACCCTGCACTGACGGCTTCTCCGGAGTACAACCACTAGTTATTTCCTTGGCACAGTGAACTGTCTAATTTAAGGATGATGGACGTTGTCATCTCAAAATTATGTTGCCGCGTTACCTCCCTCAATTTTTACTTGCATAGATCAGGTTTATTAAATTCCCCTATGCGCATTTACTCTAATCAAGTGGAAACAATTAGTCATTTTTTATTATATTGTTGCCGTTTCTATTTATTCAGGCAAAGCATGCTAGCACCACCTCTTAAAAAACTGGACTTGCAAGTATCAGAACCTGCTCTTCTTTCATTTGGAGCCCTTACACTGAGTTTCATCCACAGGGATGTATTATTCGCCGTTGAGGAATACATCACTGCGACTAAACGGTTTTCCTGCTAAATTGTGGCCTCACTATTTTTCTTTTCCTGTATTTTTTCTTCAAATTCGCCATTGGCTCTTTAATTCGTAATTAAATAACTAAAGTTTTTTAGGAATGAAGCAATGCAGAAAGTATCGGGCAAATTCACCTTACAATCGGCCAATCCCCTCCTAAGGGTACGAGCCATGTGCAGAGGAAAACAACAACAAAAACAGCAACTACTTGGTGTACGCCGAGTGGAGTGCATATCTTGCGATCACTCGAAGTTGGCCAGCAGCATCGGGCCTTCATCGGGGTATCGTCTTACTATGTCACGCCAGGCATGAACCAACTAGCAGCAGTAGCAGCTTTTGTAACGTGAAACGTCGCCATATTCGAACATCATATGCTAGCGTCGCAGAACCAGTGCGTGTATGGTTAGCTGGGGCACCGATACCCGACACTTATATCTTCGTATTGGACGATGGGCCACTTACGCGAGGCAGTGGCCATAACTGACAACTTCATTGCTAATAGAAAAATGCAGCAGAAATTTGCTGCTGCTTTTGTGCATGACTGGGCCAAGTGACCATCATATATCCTTGCATGAAAAAGTTGTGCACTAAGCTCGGCTTTATGTATGCGTAGACCGCGTCTTGACCCTTCCCATTCTTCTTTAGTGTGGGAAAATAAGTCACGTGGAACGTGATGAAAGCGTACTTTCTTTTAATTTGCTTTTTGTCACGATGGACAACGGTCTCTCATTCGTTAGCTGTAGGAACACAATATGAAAACAGACAAGAGAAGGCAACTAGACTTAACAAGTGCTGCTAAAACAAATGAGAGTTACTGCAACTAGCCAGCCTGCCTTACGCAGCGGACATCCAGCAGACAGAACAGCAACGGGCAGATCACATACGAGTGGTGTAACGTTTCTCAGGTGATCGGCAGAATTCTATATTTTTCATTAAAGAGCTTTCTCTCACTCTCTCTCTCTCTTCTCAGATAATCGGACAAAGCCCAACCTCAGCAATAATTTTGTCCGTGTATCAAGAAGCAGGGTGATGTTTGTACCTTTGTATTTACGCTAGGTCTCGGCGCGATCTCGTGTATTTGACGACAAAGCCGCCCTTCGCTTGCGAAATACTTTGACCTCCGTTCGGGTGCGTACGAAGCTGTGCGCTCGGCGCCGACAGCAGACCTGAAGCCACGTCGTGCAGGTAGCCTATTCGCGTCGGCCGTGCACCGCTTCCCCTTTGCCGTGGCAGGAAAAACAACAACACGCTCGTCTTGTCTCAGCGTCGGTCCGGGGAAGAAAACCTGTCCGGCGAGTTTCCGCGCTGGTGGCTGCTTGTATCCGTGCTGCACGTGCCACCGGGTTCGCTGACACGCCCTGGTCGACGCCGCCACCTCCTCCTCGCGGCCTGCCGTTCCCCGTTTATTTCGCCCTTGTCTCGCCTTCGCCCATCGCGTCAGCAGGTGCCCTCAGTACCGTAGGCCACTGCGCGGTCCAGACAAGGCTTTGTCCCAATACGGGGCCGTGGTTCACCGTCGAAGTCGGGGGCACGAGGCTTCGCTGCGTCTTCTAGGTCCACTCGATTCACCCTGCACTTCCGGAACTAGTTCACGGTGGTGCCGTCTAGGTGTAGTCTTTGTGCAGGTGACGTTTCAGCAAGTGCAGCAGTGACAAAACGCGGAAACAAATACGAGAATGCAGATGTCGTGCAAGCGCTGTACTACTCGTCACCTGTCTCGAGGGTTGTGGAGGCTGTGATTCGTGAAAGACAGGCGCCGCTTACGTTGCTTGGCTTGTGTCTACCGGAAAATGTTCACTGTCGTACTTGTTGGACGCCATTATAACAGACACGAATGCTACCGGTTGTGTCGTCTGCTGCAGCTGCAGCCATCTTGTGCGTCACTGACTCGGCACTACCTCAGGAGCAGGTGCAGAGAATCCGTGAACTAGCCTTGCACGGCAGCTGCACTCTTTCGAAACCAATACTGTGGTGCTGCTGCTGACATGTTGAACTCGTGAAACAAATGCTGGAGTGCAGCGCCTCCATGCAATGGTTCACGAAGTGCAGGTGAAACGAATGAACCTTTTTACATGGAGCCGGAGATGTAACACCGAACACGCGCTGAAAAAGAAAAAAAAAACATGATGTCGGTCTCCCTCTTCTTCAGGTACTGCAGCTTGCAACGCACCTTTACCAGGCAGTTCAATTTGGGACATAGTTAGCTGCTCAGTGTTCGCTAAGTGGCACAAAGAGAAAGAGAAGTAGTAGGGACAAAAAGGCAAGCAGGTTAACCAGCTGAGGCAATCGGTTTGCTATTCTACCGTACACACGGAAAGAGAATGGAGGATATGGAGACTCGGCAACACATCAGCCCTTTCGCACAAAAAAGGACCTGAACTCTCGAACTCCTCGTGGAAAACTTGACATCTTCGGTTTTAACAAACGAAGAGTAGTGATTTGTGACGTGAAGGGTGATCTCTCATATTCGTGGAATATTTTTGCATCCCTGGCTGCTGAAAACAGTTTTGTGGAGCATGTTTAGGACGAAAACAATCGTTGTACCAACGTTCACCACCGCTGTACGCTTGCAGCATTTGCACTTGAGGAACTGAAGTAGAGTAGCTGATAGCTCGAGCTTAATGTTTCGGAACCTGATTATTGCCACCTAGTAATACGAACGCTACCAGAAAGGCATTGCGAAAATACGTATGGCTATGGCGCAAAAGCTTTGACCACGCCCACGATATTCACTTAAACGAGGTGTATGATGGCCTTAGGGGAGGACAAGGCCAGTACAGTTATGTTGATGTCTATACCAATAAGCAATCAGCGGCTTTGCTCCAGGGTGCCTCGCTTGCTCAACTGCTGCATGATGAGCTTGAAGTACGACTGGTGCTGCGGCAAGTCATATGCGGTAAAATTAGCATGGCCCGGTGTTCTTCACCTCTAGCCGAATTCTTCATTACCTTAGTTAGAACAGTAGGGTGTCCTGCTTTACCAAATATCATTTGACCCTAACGATCGTTAGGGTCACAACCATCTTACAACTTGTGATTTTTCTCCCCCCGGTGGCACGTCAGCCGCCTGCTGTCTCCCCATCCTTCACTTTGTTTTTGCTTCTGCCGCTGTCGGCGACTCGGACGCATATTCGACAACTAGCTTTTCTAAGTTGTCTTGATTATTGACGGTGGTACAATGCTTCTGTTTACTGCAAGCTTTGCACAGTCTCACCACATATAACCCCCTCCCCCGCCCCTTTTTTTTGCAGTACTGTTTTTTTTTGCAATAGTATACCCCTGCCTAGTCACATGAATGCCTTTGCCTGAAACTCAAAGCTCTGTTGGGCAGCGCAGCACACATTCATACACGACGAACTGTGTGCTGTGTGAACTGTGTTTGTTATGGCCCCGCCGCGGTGGTCTAGTGGCTAAGGTACTTGGCTGCTGACCCGCAGGTCGCGGAATGAAATCCCGGCTGCGGCAGCTGCATTTCCGATGGAGGCGGAAATGTTGTAGGCCCGTGTGCTCAAATATGGGTGCACTTTAAAGAACCCCAGGTGGTCGAAATTTCCGGAGCCCTCCACTACGGCGTATCTCATAATCATATGGTGGTTTTGGGACGTTAGACCCCACATATCATCAATTATGTGTGTGTTATGAACTGTTGTACAACATTAACCGTACAAAAAGAGATAGAATAGACTTTTCAAAGTATTAGTTCGGGTAACCAGACAAAGTGGGTGATCCAACGTAACAAAGGTGGCACCTCCCCGAATCTCTACGCTACGATTCGATTAGTCATCGTTTCGCCATTAACACATTTAAGCTTGAACAATATTAAAACATCAGTCGTTTGGGCATGCACTCTTAGAAAAAAAGACTGCATAATCACTAACTATAAATACTAACTGTTTACTTGTCACAAAAACCACTAACCTCCTAGTGAGAGAAGGTAGCAAAATGCTAATTGGTGAGACTTGCTAGTTTTCAAATTAGCTAGTAAATAGTGCTGACTCAAATAATTGTTAGCTGAAAGTTCAGATACATGCTCCGTTTGAGGCTTGGTATCACTATTGCCTCATGAAGGTAAGCTCTCTCAAAGCATTGTGCCGAATTACCTGTCAAGACTTCTTCTTTTTCTTCTTATACTTCATTCTCTGTCCCATTAGCAGTGATTTTTCTGTGGGAAACACAAGCGCACATTGCATGCTTCGCCCCTTCCATTTTTTTTTTCAGTTCACTACGGCACGCAGCTCTAAGAAAGCTTCATGATTCTTTAAAATCTACTCTACGCCGTTTGGTGCGCGCTTTGGAAAGCAGCGCCACACAGTTGCATGACTAAACTTTCTCGCAGGCTTGCAAAATGTGCGCCTCTCAGCAAAACATTCATTTCTTCTTTATTTAACGCAGAATAAATACGGTTGTACTTCACCCGACATTTGCAAGGGCCTCCGTTATCGTGCTTATCACTGACTCGTTTACCCATTTCCAGTGTGGCTGTTACGATACGCGCAGGGGGTATTTCTCGAAGACCTGCCATGTTGATTGATTGATTGATATGTGGGGTATGACGTCCCAAAACCATCATATGATTATGAAAGACGCCGTAGTGGAGGGCTCCGGAAATTTTGACCACCTGGGTTTTTTAACGTGCACCCAAATCTGAGCACACGGGCCTACAACATTTCCACCTCCATCGGAAATGTAGTCACCGCAGCCGGGATCTGATCCCGCGACCTGCGGGTCAGCAACCTTAGCCACTAGACCACCGCGGCGGGGCAGACCTGCCACGTTGTTCGTTTCTTCTGTTCGTACAATGCAGTGTCAATCATACGCTTCAGTGTAGCACAGTTTTAATAGTATATATCCTACTATAGCGCACTTCGACTCATTCCCATCTTACTTCGAACTCAGCGTAGTAGATTGTAGTGCACAGCTTGGGTCGACCCATCGGCTAACTTCTCCGTCTTTCTCGAAATATACCTTGTTTTTCTGTATACACCCTCGTGCCGTGAAATCAACAAAGGGATAGATGAAAATATAACGGTGGCAATATTTACAACGAACTAATGCTTCACGCAAATGCGCACTCGCGGGTTGACGCGTAAATGCGTCGCACCCAACAAATGAAATGGCACGCTCCGATACACTGCTGCACATAAGGTAAGTGTATGCGTCTGCATCGTTCATAGGGTACAAAAAGAGAGAGAGAAAGAGAAAGGTATATCGTAGGATATTGGTGCTGCTAAATTGTTGCAGTTGAGAAAACATGAAAATCAGCATGTTCAGAGCAAATGGAATGCAATTGAGTACACTGCCATATTTACGTCACACACACACACCGTCATTAGCAATTCCGGTAAAGTTATAGAGACTTCAGGCCATTTGGCGATATGGCTCTTAATTGCACGAAACACCTGGTTTTAAAACAGTGGCGACATTTCTAGTATCATGTATACCAAGTGCGGGTTTTCTCATATGCGTCTGTTGTAGCATATACAGCCACGAACGCGTGCCTATCTTTCCGTAAGGTTTTCCTTTTTACCTTTATCTCTCTTTTTACGTAATGTCTGCTTGGGCGTGAAAAGACTGGGAAATATATATATATGGCTGAGTTTTCTATAGGAAACCAGTTTTTGTTTCGCGTGGGATCATTGCCATTACGTCGTCGCCCACTGTTTTCTTGTGGTCATGAGTTGATCCTTCTGAGGCAAGGAGTTCATTATGCATTCAACGAGTGTTTACACGGAATGCCCAGTAGGAAACAAGAAATCCGTTTTGAATACCTGTTTGCTACAGTGGTTCTAGGTGGTATGTGAATCGCTGATGGGTGCGTAGCCCCTCTTGTTCAGCAAGCTTCTGTTTCAGTTTCAATTTATTGAGTGTATTTGGGTGGGGGGTTACATATAGGGAGAGGTATTCAGAAAGAGGTCCCTAAGTGTGAGCACTGTAATGGGGCGTCTTGTTGTATAAACATAGAAAAATAAAGACAGGGGCTTAATCCCGCAAAAGAAGCGTGACTATGCGTACAAAATAATAAATGAGGTAATATAGTATTAATAACATAGACAATATTTTACATTGAAATACACAGAAGAATGAATTCAAAAAGTAAAGCTAATATAGCGCAAACGAAGCAATCGCTAGAGGTATACACTAATAAAAGACTCCTGAAGAAAAAGAAAGTAACGGAAATGGATAAAGAAGACATGAGAACGTATGACAATTAGAAGCAACGACAGTAACTACACAAGTATGGCGTGGTATCCTTTCGCTTTTTAAAATTAACGATTACCCTTGCAATCCAAGTTCAACGCTTTTTTTCTCCTTCATTCATGTAGTTCGAGTAGCTTGGACTCCGTCCAAAATATATCGGTGTGTTGGAGCCCCTTCATAGCGCCTTCACATCATTTTTAAACACTCGTTGCCATGAAGCCATTAAAGTGACGGTGAGCATACCACACGCCGCTCTACCCGCGAATATTTGCTGGATTCCAGAGGTGTCTGCCTGTCGTCGCGCGCCTCCAGCATTCGAGGTGTGCGTCGCCGTGTTTCAACACTGAGGACTCAGTTCTGGGAATTCGTGGTCAGACTATGTGATCGCCGACGGTGAGGGAGTGCACCTCTGGCAGCCGACCAGACAAGCTCTTCTGATGAAACCCTTGGCATATTCAAGGGTCCCAACGCCCTCAGTTATGGGAAAGCAGTAATTAGGAGGAGCCACGTAAAACATTTATCAAGTCGTCTGAAGTCTGGTACATCCCGCATAAGGCCGCGACGCGCAGCAAGCGTGAATAAAGACGATTCAATGGGAACAGGTTTTCCAACACACGGCCAGCATCCGACATTTACGTACAGGGAACGCTGTATGAAGTTTTTGAAAGCGTTTTAAACCCACGTAACGGGAGCGCAGCATCCGTGCTATCGTGTTACACTGTGAGCTTGAGCGGTCATTTACAACGGTGGTTTCGATACACAAACCTGAACCGCGGTGAACTTCTAGCTCGCTATCAGGATGTGTGAAAAAAAAAATCTGAGTTTAAATAAGTCAACTCAGTTGATTGATTTGATTTATATGTGGTGTTTAACGTCCCAAAACCACCATATGATTATGAGAGACGCCGTAGTGGAGGGCTCCGGAAATTTAGACCACCTCCATGGGTTTCTTTAACGTGCACCCAAATCTGAGCACACGGGCCTACAATATTTCCGCCTCCATCGGAAATGCAGCCGCCGCAGCCGAGATTCGATCCCGCGACCTGTGGGTCAGCAGGCGAGTACCTTATCCACTAGACTACTGCGGCGGGGCAAGTCAACTCAGTTCTTTTACCGCGAGAAATCATGTGAGATTATTCATTTGCATTGTGTTTACCATCTATCGACTCAAGCGCTCTCTGAACTGTTCCAATGCTGTAATGGTGAATACGTTGTCGTCATTTATGTTTTTCTTCCTTTTAGCTACAGAATATTTTTTAGTTTCACGACTTTCATCATTACACCTCAGCAGTGAATATAACTAGTCATCGCCCTTGGCGTATGTTGGCGCGCTTCATACTATAGGCGGCGCTAAAATTTGCAAGGAATTCCATATCAATACACGGGAGAGGCTATCCACAATCAAGCACACGCTGTTTTCGCCTTTCTTGCCGAGGGTAGCATGCGCACAAACATGTTTTTGTACCCTGCAGGCACAGTGCCTTTATCTCAATAGGTTTAATATGTTTAACAAAATATGTTTAACGCTTTCTTGTATTTTTGCTTATCTTTTTTTTATTGACCATGTGTCCTTTTATGCCACTCATCTACATCTGCTTTTTCATCACCACTCCTGCTTGGGCCCGAATGTGGCCTGCTGTATGTGTAACTAAATAAAAAAATGCAACGCCCACCTTCTTACACATGCGCACGTTATGTCTCCAGGGGAATAGAAGCGTTCTGAAAACGGCTGACTCATAAGAGCCACCGTAAATGCGGAATGTCACAAATTGCCGCTGCAGCCGTCAAGTGATGCAACGAAAAAAGCCAACAGCTATAATTTACACGTGGCAATGAAGCGGAACAGGTTTAATAGCCATCCTGTTCAGCTTGTGAGGTAATGGCTGTATACACAGAAGGCAGCAACAAATGAGGGAGTCAGAGCTCCTGCGACAGCGGTCATGGCCTATTCGCGAAGAGGGGCGGCCTGAATGAAGTTTTATCTTTGTTTTGGCCTTCCGAGCTGATCACGTGCACCAGCTATCCATACACAGACACGCTCCATTATTATTACAGCTACGTAAAGTACGCGATGTAGTGTGGGCACTTCCTATGCCAATATACTGCAAAGTTGACAGTTTCTGCCTTGACATACATTTGTCATTTCATTCACTGTCATTGTGGTTTCGTGCTGAGAAGTTTTAAATTTTTTTCATGAGCCTGTTTGAATTTTCATGTCCATATAACTACGGCTGTCATGGATATTGGGTCACACCTAAATAATCCTCTGGGCCCGGTTGAAATATAAAGCCTGTGCATTTTAACACATCAGCCTGGTGGCATAACCATTAGGCCACTGCCGCATCCCCAAAGTTTTTGCTCCAATGTCAATTATAAATCCTTTCTTTCTACTTCATCACATTGGTTACTCAAAAACGAGCAAACCCTATGACATGTAGTATAGTTTGGAAAATCCGCCTATCCGCGCAGAGGAAATGCGCTCCTCTTTTTTTCAATAAGGGACTTTCCATCTATTGATGGACTTTTGGGATGTTAAACGTCCCATATCAATCAATCAATCAATCAATCAATCATCAATAATAAATTAGAGGGTGGTCTGTCAGCGGGGCAGTGAAGTAGTACATCACCATCAGCGCTGACACTTGCCAAAAGCCAGTGCCCTCGGGTGCTGTAGGTATTTTTAATAAATAAATAAGAATAAAGGAATAGTGGCCGAGCTTGAACAATCCTCTGGAAGGAACAGTGTTGATGTCATGGCCGTTCCCTACACCAAAGGTTATCATTCTCTTTATAGTTTGAGAATAACTATCTCTTGAAACTTTTATGCTCTTTTTCGCAGAGCTATGGGAGGGGTGGCCTTTCGAAAATGACCTAATGTGTATATTTAAAGAGGGTCACATGCGTCAGATGACTGATAAGTCAGGATTCACGAGAACTAGTACTCCCTTCTTATATTTTGAGTGCAGAAGAAACGCTGCATGCAAGCGGCTTCGTAAACACCGCAGGCATCGCCCTTAGTTGGCGTTGGCGGTGTGTCAAGACTTGGTCGTTCTCTCGGGCACAACATCTTTGTGAACTCCACCTTCTCACCCTTCTCTCCCTTTTACCCCGATCGCCCCTGAGCCGTTGCATCTTGATAACACTTGGATCTCGAATTCTACGCTTGTTTTGGATGCGTGTCCCCATTCGGCGGCGTGCTGGAAGATAGCAAATCTGGACAGCAGCCAAGTGGAGCCTAGACTCTCACTCACACCACCACTGGCCGAGTGCTCCGAGGCTTGCTTTGACTTGCGCCGTACTCCCGACCGGGTTGCAGAAATTAGGTGCCTTTTCTCATCTTCTAACCACTACCACCACCACTTTAGCCCTCTCTTCCTCTGTCTTTGCCGCATTACTGCTCGTTTTCTTTTTGTTTGATCGTAATTATGCGTTGCGTGTGCTATTATGACCCCCTCGTATCTCTCTTGATCACTATAGCATCTATAACTTCACCTCCTCAGTTGCTTTGTGTTTTCCTTTTTAGGTTCTTTTTTGTGTAATGGCGGTTTTTTTTTTACTTGCTTTGGCCACTTCTTTTTCATGCGTGAGTGTAACTATTGATTCTCTCTTGTTTTATTTTTCACTTTTTTCCATATTTGCGATCTCATCCATCATACCGAACACACCAGCAGCTAAATTAGCAGCCGCGTTCCTTTCCTTTAGTACACGCAGATGGCTGCCAATAATTACGGTAGCCACACTTGAAGCCGAGATTGATGACAGGTTGTCTTGATGTAGACGTAGTTTACCGAATGAAAAGCTCTTATTGCATTTTGAATAAAGTTGTTATGACTATACACAGGTAATACCAGCGAATTATTGTTTAAAGAATCGTTCGCAAATGGGTAAACACAGACATGATAGTGAGCACGACTTCTTGCATTGCTGTTACATTGACGTCGTACAAGGCTGTGGGCCTGTAATAACATCAAATGGCAGCTTTTATGTCCTAGTGAAACAGGAATGGATCAATCGGCTGGTAAACAATTGGGACCATGAACCTCGTCAAGCCTTGCTGGCTTTTTGTTCATGGTCCTCAACATTGTACAAATGTTGAAATAAAATTTAATTTGATTTGCTTTGATCCTCCAAGCTTTGAATCGACAGATGGCCTTGCCTATGTCGTCAGAAATACATGCGGGACAGAGCCGAGAACGATGATAAACACGGCGTCGACTTCAGCCTGGCTTCACTGGCAAGACATTAAAAAAAAAAAAACGCCATCGCGCTCAGCGTTCTCCGTATACTTGTGCCAGAGGCTTGTATGTTTTCTTTGTTGCTTGTCATCTTTTATCTTGCGTTACGACATCCCTGTTTCTGAATCGCAAGAGTTTTATCCAACGAGCTGTCGGAGAAAGCGATAAGTAAAGAAAAGTCCGGTGGTTTAACTAGGGGAAATTCCCAGTTTTCTGCACCCGTACGATGAAGAAGGGGAAATGAAAGAAAACAGCGAGGGAAGAGGGCGTGAAAGAGAAGGATAGTCTATGAAGGCTCTGCAAATTCATTAAGAGTATGTCAACGTCAAGCTTGTACCCAGCACATATTACATTTTCAATGCAGTTAGAACGACAGCTCGCCCTGTGTATACGCCTAAGTCAACGCTTGCGTCAGAATATTTCTCATTTGCATTCACTCCCCTCCTCCTAATCTTTTGTGGGCGTCTTCTTGGAACTCCGCCAATACATGGACACATGCTTTGGAGATACACGCGCTTCTATAGGTAACGATCGATGGTAGATCTTGTTCAAGATGTGGTAAAAGCTTCCGTGGATAACTCAGCGTGTGCGGTAAACAACAATTCCTCTGGCACGTCGCCGCGTTTACAGCGGATGACGCGAGTGCAAATAAAAGGGTGAAAACCAACCGAGATGGACGCGGTAAATAGCGTCTTCGTTAATCAGTGATAGCGTAAGATAGACTGTCATAGAACCATCGAACCAGAAGCGTAACAGCTTGGCTTAGAGGAGCGACAAAGGCCTTCGAGGCGACGTGAAGATGCGGCATCTCTGAGCCGAGCCTTTATTACAAGCTTACACGAACTATATATGTATATGTACTAAGAAGCGACAAGCCATGAAACGGAGCACATAGATCTGCGGTTGTGCAATTTAGGTGGTATTCAACAGCTGCTACTAAGTGACGGCTTGAAGTTTTCGTACTGTGCACTGCACACAAGTTGACTGTGCATTCACGTGCTCCTTTCAACACGGACGGCCGAGAAGTTGTTCGACTGTAATAGGTGTGAAAAAAATCCAGAAGTGAAAATTTTTGTCAGAAAACTAACTTAAGTTGTTGCAGCAGGAGCTCCAACTAGATTGGTCAACGTAGGTGAGAAACCATGGATGCACGCCCCGCCACGGTAGTCCAGTGGCTAAGGTACTCGGCTGCTGGTCACGGGATCAAATCCCGGCTGTGGCGGCTGCATTTCCCATGGAGGCGGAAATGTTGTAGGCCCGCGGCAGTCTAGTGGCTAAGTATACTCGGCTGCTGACACGCAGGTCGCGGTATCGAATCACTGCTGTAGTGGCTGCATTTACGATGGAGGCGGAAATGTTGTAGGCCCCTGTGTCCAAATTTGGGTGCATGGTAAAGAACCCCAGGTGGTCGAGATTTCCGGACCCCTCCACTACGGCGTCTCTCATAATTTTATGGAGATTTTGTGACGTTAAATTCCATATGCATAAACTCAATAGGATACTGAAAATGGTAAATAATTTGCGAAACTTGATCAAATTATCGCAAAACACAACCTCATAAGTGTTATGAAAATGCTATTTATACGGTGTGTTGGTGCAACTGCATTTTATGCGAAGTGTAGTGTTATATATGACGGTACTGTTGTGTCTTTTTTTCTTCATGTTGTTTAGTGAGTGGACTCACATTAACTCTGCCTCGCTGTTCTTTTGTTCACGTTTTTCTTTTCAAGATTCGTATTTTAATGTAGCCCCACCACGGTGGGCTAGTGGCTAAGTATACTCGGCTGCTGACCCGCAGGTCACAGTATCGAATCACTGCTGTAGTGGCTGCATTTTCGATGGAGGCGGAAATGTTGTAGGCCCCTGTGCTCAAATTCGGGTGCATGTTAAAGAACCTCAGGTGGTCGAGGTTTCCGGACCCCTCCACTACGGCGTCTCTCATAATCGTATGGAGGTTTTGCGACGTTAAATCCCACATATCATTATTTTAACGTATGATAGCTGTTATCTCTGAAAGAAAGTCACTGGTGATATACAAAAGCGCCAGATTCTCCTAAACATCATGTAATAAATATGTCTAAATAGTTTTGTATCAGCTGCAGTGTTGTGATCACTGGTTCGTACACTGTATTGCTTTTGGATGCTGGTTTAATTACGACACTATAAATGAAGTTCTTCTTTCCTAATGTAAACTGGTAAGCGCAGAGCTTACGACATATTGCCACGTTTCCAGACCTGAGCTTCATGTAATTATTCTGTTAATAAGAAAGTATTTTCATACACACTGCCGCTGTACTGAATAGCACTATCACTAGCGCTGATCATTTAAATGCAGACTTAAATCTCGAACAACTGGTCTGTGTCATTGTTTTTTTTTCAAGTTATTACTAAAATTCCGTAGAATGAGCATTCGGAGGATACCCTACCGTGTACGTTATCCGAACCGTGTACCATGTACGTGCCATCTATTGAGTCCCCGTTTTCATGTATTCGTATCTCATGGTTCTCTTACAGAGCCACGGTAAAGGATCACGTTCAAGGAACACAGATGCAACCACCTCCTGTGGTAAGCAGCGCTCAAGCTGCCCCCTGATGGCTGCTCCACAACTCAGAAAACCCGTCCGCTCCATGAAGTGCCATTGCGTGCGCTCACCCCACATTCTGACGCACATGCTGACGACATTTATTACTTTTCATTCGGGTATATGATGATTATCGATGACTAGTCGCCTTTTCCTTCTTTGTTAGAATGAAGCAAGGCCAGCTCGGGACACCTAAGGACTATTGATAATGGGCTCGGCTATTTTTATGCATTTCGCAACACATTACTGGTCTTCTTTAAAATCGTTTCCGCCACGTATGTATTCGCTTTTCACGATTAACCACTGCCCTCCGTCGCTGCTACCCTCCGTCAATCCCCTGTTTCAATAATGTCGCATCGTGGTAGGAAAGATGCATTATTCTTAACTTTTTGCCCCATTTCGCAGATGGAACGAGGCCTTTATGACTATAATCCTGACCTGCTTGCTTCTTTGAAATAAAATATTGATAGCTACGAATGACTGCTCTTAATCCTACCAGACATTATGGGCTGCAGAAATTCTGTGCGGCCATAATACACAGTGTTTCAATTCGAGCTTTGCGTCAAATATGGGTCAGCTGGGTTCCAACTTAGTTCACCTGCCTTGTTAGTATGTGTATCGGAACCAAAATTTTTAGTATACGCTGCATCTTGTCGGTTTTTTTTTTTTTGTTAAGCACTTCTCTTCAAATGCGAGTCTCTCACCCTCTATTTGTTTGTTATGGTGCACGAAGTTACAACCTGAGAATCACGTGCAAGCTCAATCCACAAAACTTTCATGAACCGGTCCTTCACATCTGCAAGCAATTCGTAAAGGTGGCACTCTTTTTCAAATTAATCTGCTAACATAAATGGTCGGCTACATGAAAAACAAAAGTTGGTTGTACTGAGCTAAAATATTACGTTTTCTAAACATTAATATGAGGGCTTACATTGAAATTTGCCCGGACGCTAAGAGTTTATACGAAAATCCGTAACGCATTAACACCTGTATGAAAAAATCACCTGTCCTGAACAGTTAAAAGCTCCAGGAATGAGCGAACATAATTGGCTGGGTCATGTAGGCGAGTTCTATTTGATGTGGCCATTGGAGCACATGTGACACATGTAGTCTTAGGTTACTCCTGACTTGGGCAAAACGCAGCACAAAAGATGCGTTTGCACCGACACACTGCAGCTTCCGAAGCCGTTTACGCAGCTCACGCTGCCTGCAAAACTCGAATTAGCACTTGGGGCTTTCGGCTAACATGGAGCTCGCTGTTAAATGGCGCAATTTTAACGCCACTGAACTTTTGGCACAATTCCAGAATCCAGGAAAGCTGCACTTGAGTGCCAAGTACTGCGCACGCGAGTTAGAACGGGAACTTGCGTAAGGCGAAAGACGCGGGCATCAAAGCGGCCATGGCTCCTAGGAAACGGAAAACAAACCGAACAGCTCGACGGTTGCCAGTTGATTATCAGGGATGTGCACAGAATAAAAGTCTTGGATATCCTAAATAGATACATGAGGCGCCGAGGCACCTGACATGTGAGCGCCCGTTGCACATTCATATAAACAATGACCCACGCATATCCAGATGCATTTCCTGTAATGAAAAGTGTCATCCGATCAAACGCAGCTCACATCATTCCTTTGACGACTCTTACAAAGCTACGCTCATTCAAGCTGCTTAATCGCGATGTCACTATTAGATGACACACATATTTTTGGATACTATGTCACAAACAATTCCGTAGTGAAGGAGCGAGGGAAGAAGTGATGAAGTGTGGCGATAAAAAGATGCAAGTTTGGCTCACTTCAGAAGGAAGCACAGCTCTGAGTCAGTTACTAGGTTTGAGAAAAAATGAGCTAAGATAGATTTGATATGAAAAGATGGTACTGGCTGTAGGTAATCCCAAATAATCAGTGGCCTATATGAACAGTTTAGATCTAGTTTACGAAGCTTTACGTTCGCAAAGGGTAAGTCTCAGCATTCATGTATGTTAATATTAAGATTTACAGCTGCACACTATCAGCTGTTCCCAGCTATGGTGAACAGCTTTCTAGCTTGTGAACTTTAGGCAAAGGTGCTTTGTAAATTCAGGTCGGGAAATTTAATGCAATATATCTCTACTTCATTCTATTCTAGGAGCTTCGTATCTGAGCACCACTTCCAGAAGATAAACTTTTTTTTCCGCGGCGCCGCAGTCCGGAACTTGATGGGCCCCATCAAAACACTCGCTAGCGTGTTTTGACAAACGTCAACTCCATAGTAGCTCGAGCCTTCAACTTAATAAAACTTCCGCAGCGCGCAAACAACACACTTCCTTTTTGTCTCAGCCCCACGCGAGAGACCTTCGCTAAGAAAAAGACCACCCTGGCCACCTCCGTTGCGACCGCCGACGTACGTTCCCGCTAGCACGCGCGAGCTGCGCAGAAGCGCTCGACCCTATTGATGCTTCAATTCGTGCCTCGACACCTCTTTGTCGCTGCTCTCTTCTCGGTAACTTTCCGTCGAGCTCGTGTCAAACTCGCTGAATGCGCCTGCTCGCCACTATGTCTCGAGCAGAACCGGGACAGCTTTTATTCACTCATGGCGAGCGTCAAGTCGAGTGTAGTAGTATGTTGTTTCGTAGCTGCAATGTGGAGGCTTGCTCTTTTTCTCTCCTTAAGCGTCGAGGGAGGTCACCCGATGCGAGACGTGCTTGAACGAGGTCGGAGCCTTCTGTGTTACCAGAACGGACCCTGCGCGCAAAGAGACAGTAGTGGAACAAAATTGGGGCCTTGGAAGTTTCCACTTCATCGTCCACTTTGCGCAAGGACTTCTGTTGAGCCGCACGTGCGCACGAGCTGCGAGTCTGTACTCCTTAGATTTCGCTTTTTGCATAGCTTCGTCTATTTTAAGTGCCTAAATTTTCTTTGTCTTCTTTTCTTGTGTCCTGGAGAACGAGAGACGTCTTTTCCAGAAATGGCATTCTCCGAGTCTCTGTGAGAAGTCCTCACCTTCACCTCGTTTCCTTCTACTCTTCATTGCTACTCTGTCACTCTCGCTGATCCTTCTTTGCTCAGATTTCTCTATTGGACACACAAACATACGGGTCTTGCGAAACTCCTTCTACAAGATGGCGGACTTCCTGATGTGATCGTCCCTTCTTTCGCTTCCCCGAAATAAATATATCACTCCGTCTCACAAGCCGTCAGCGTATGCGACGTCTGACGGGCGTCAGTAGGCCCACTGTCTGAGGTGGTGCCCTCGTAGACGCCGTGAAGCAATCTTCGATGATTCACGCCATGAATGTCTTTGTAACGCTATAGTCTTCTTTTGCTCCGTAAATTAGCAACAAGAAATAAAATGACTAAAACGAAAGAAGAAAAAAATTAAATGGTGTAAACGCAGTCGGTGATTGCGACAGGCAGCAGAAGGTCATAGCTTGTTGGGCCCGTCAAGCGGCAGCTGTAAAAACCGTGCCAAGCCGCCACAGCGAGGAGCTGGCGAAATCCTTGTGAATTCATTGAGACAACCCCGAGAGCTGGGTTGAAAAGAATCTCTTTAAATATGTAGCTCGACACTCGCCCCGAAATAGCTGCACATCAAGCGGGACGTCAAGCCACGCTGTCTCGAAAGCCCTGAGGAAGCCCTTTCTGAACTATTTGTTTATCGTCGGAGATAGAGACCACTGTCAGAATTTTACAGTAGGTGTGTGTTCGGATATAGCAGCCGATACATGGGGCTAGTGAGCCTATTTTATGTGCCAGATATTTGTCGCTCTGGTGAAAAGCGAAAGTAGAATTGCGCTTACTGTTTATAACCACATACCTGAAGAAACACACACACACACACACACTATGCGTACAGAAGTCTTAGCGCATAGTGCACGGTGTGCGCCTCTACCGGGAAATACAGGAGCTATGAGAAACTCTGAATTCTTCGTGAATTAGGCAGTTAATTGCTGTAGTCATGTAACTCGTACAGGTGACAACAGGCGGACATGCACTATCATTGCGGAATTTTCGCCTAACCTGCCATATACAAATCTCGCTCTATACCTTTCTTTCCCGCTCACCCCTTCCCTTGTGCAGGGGAACCTACCGGGGCTCAACCATGATTAACCTCTTCGCCTTTCTTTTTATTTTCTCTATCTCTTGGAAAACGTGACTTCTTCCTCTTCCTTCCCATGAACAGTACACTTCGAGGAAAAGTTTTCTGAGCAAAGAAAAAAAGTCATTGCTCAAGTTGACCTCTTTCTCAAGTCTTAAGAGTTTAAGATAAAGAATTGTATTTCAATAGTCTGCACCAACTCATAGGCAAAAGCGCGTAACTTTGGGAGGAAATCAAAAGAGAAATAACAAAATTTCACAGAAATCTTTGTTTATTTGTCTCTCTTTCGGGCCCATAATATATGAACTTTATGAACGCTCTTCGTAGTATAGGAAGTTGTTTGGAAGAAGATATCGCAAGTTAAATGCTACTCCGCAACAAAAGGAGTACAGTAAGACAGGTCTACGAGCGCACTAGGTTTGCGTGCCATACGCATCACTGCACGCTCAGCACGAAATGGTTTGCGAAGTCAAAGA
>WOVY01007646.1:0-27626 GCA_013436015.1 Rhipicephalus annulatus | reverse complement strand
CGCAAACGAAGAACGCCGGGGTTGCTAGGGGATGGAGTGGAAGAGCCAGGTTGCGCGTTGTTGGTAGCCATGATGGGAGGTAGCGTTCGGTTGCGCAGCTCCAGGTTTAGGCGACGGCGACTGGCAGCACTCAGGTTCAGGCGACGGGGAATGTCAGCACCCTCCATCAATTGAAAAATGGTTTATTGGCGACTGTTGCGACGGCGGTCCTACGATGAAACACGATCGGGCAAGAACAACGGTCAAGCAGATGCCGGCGATGATCAGCACAAGCTGAGCGAGAGAAGCCCAGCACCCAGTACCCAAGCGGTGGCGATGTTGCTTGTTGCCAATGATGCGTTTTCTTCTTCACAATATATATATATATATATATATATATATATATATATATATATATATATATATAAATGTCACCAGAAGAAGCGAACGAGCAAACGAAAAACGATGCTTTATTGCCAACGTTACGGCCGGGGACCGGCCTTCGTCACGGCATACGTGCATATAACACTAACACGCACTTTTTGAGGACATAGCATGGGGCCCCCAATTGTGAATAATCACGCTTAGCAATATTGACATACATGTTAAGAAAAAGATATTCAGACATGCGAAGCATTTTGTCGATAGCGGAGCAGCAGCGCGCTATACAGAATATGGTACGGCAAGGTGATTTGAAAACATAGATACAAATAATATGATGGACACTTTTGATATCGCAACATTTGTGAATGAACAAAAAAGGCAATGCCATGGTAAGTTACGTTCGTTGTCAATGAAATATACATGAGCATAATATCACCATTGATGTCACAAATGTGGTAACAGAGTGTGCATGCGTTCTTGTCAACTAACTAATGTGTCACCAATGACACCGCAACGTAATCACGGCAGTGAAAAAACGTGTATGTGGGCTACGGCTGTTGATTTATCTGTTTTGCCGGTAAAAACGTAAGCCTCCCTGGGTTCTCGTTTATTCCAGACGCTATGGCGTTAAATTTATAAATAAGAAAAGATTCCCGAACTTCCCTTTCGTAGTGCGATTTAAAACCAGATTCGAGTATTGTGGCAGATATGTTGTCGAAAGAGTGGCCTGGGGTAGCGAGGTGTTTGGACAGGGGAAGGCTAGGCAGGCACCTGACGTGTGACCTGTGATTATTGAAGCGCAACCGGAAAGCTGTCTCCGTTTGACCAATATATTGCAGGTCACACAATGAACATTGAAGCAAGTAGATTGCATTGCTCGTGTCGCAGTCGAAATTGCCTTTTATCCAGAGAGTGAAGTTTGACGCAGAGCTCTTAACAATACGCGACGTGGTCATGTGGGGGCACACCTTGCAATGTGCCTTGTTGCATGGGTGACACCCTACATGGGCTGGCGTTGATAGTTTGGATGACGTAAGTATGTCTTGTACGTTTCTCGATCGGCGGTAAACTGCTTGTGGAGGCTCCGGAAAGACGTCTTTGAGACGATTGCTCTGCATTAGTATGTTGTAGTGCTTTTTGAGGATCGCGTTAGCATTTGAAATTGACGGAGAATGTGTCAGAACTAAATTGATGTGCTTCCGGTGCGCAGGTTCTTTATTTGATTTTAGAAGCACTCTTCGGTCCATTGCATCGGCGCGCATGATCGCGTTGTCGATAATCTGAGGCGGGTACTGTTGTACGGTTAGGGCATCACGAAGCTTATCACAGTTTTCAAGAGCACAGCCTTCGGAAACGAAGTGCTTGACTGTAGGGTATACTCGTCTTACAATGTTTTACATGGCTGCTTTTGAAATGAAGGCATCGGTGAGCGTCGGTGGGTTTTCTGTATACTTTAGTAGATAACACAAGGCAGACGAATGCGGCGAAGACCAAGGCGGCGGCTTCCAAAAAGGTAAATAGCCAACCGACCCCTTAACGGGAAACCCTTCCTTTACGCAGGCCGCACGCCGACCGACCCATTACGGGGAAACCTTTTCTTTACGCACGCTGTCACGGACCCTCCCGGCACAGCGGCGACAATCTTGGGTGGCCCGACACACGTCAAGAACTAAACAGCACGTGATATGAACCGTATGTGGATGTAGACGGACAGTTGGTTTCGTTCTCAGTGTTGACAGTGGTTCTTCCTCTTTTTTACTTTCTTTCTTTTCTTTCTTTTTCTTTTTCGTCTTTTTTCTTCCCTTTTTTGTTTTTTTTCATTTTCTAGTTCCCTCTCACTCTCGCAAACATCTTTCAAGGCGAGAGGGACGCGGTAGCAACGAAGTTTGGAAGTTCATGTCAGTATAACTCATCTCCTGATGAAGGGAGGACCCCTCCCGAAACTGTTGGGAAATAAATATATTTATCCTTGTTGACAACGCTCCCGTTGTGCCATATTCCATACCTTCACGAAGACTAACTGGCCCATTGAATTATTACTCCCACTGATCTGAACAATGGCTGCCAGTACATCATCAACGGAGCGTTTGTCGTGGAGATATCCAAATTACCCTACGAAGTGTGCCGTCATCGGGGACTCAATCATGCGGTACGTCCACACGCACTTCAGCCCGAACGACTCATCGACGCCGTGCTTCATCTCCTATGGTGGTGCTATGTTTTCGGACATTCCGGCGCTACTTGAGTACCTACCTTACCGGGTGGACACGTTGTTTCTGCATGTGGGCACCACGGACATCATGAAGACGAGCTCTTCAAGATCACTGAATTCGTTGAGGGAGGCATTGAAGCGAATGAGGCAGATGCGCCCAAAGATCAAGACACTGCATCTTAGTCTGCCACTACCTCGCGCACCCAATCGCCTATGGCGGGACTCGAACTGGCGATCAATCAATCGGTTTAATATGGAGGTACAGCGATTCAGCAGAGAGGCCCGCCGTCTCTGCCACTACGAGTTGTTGGGAGCAGGCGTCTATTACGTCGAACATGGTTTCTCAACACTCCCGCTGCACCGCTTCCTGGCTGCTGACGGCTTACATGCAAACTTCGAGGGAGTCGCGCTGCTGGCACAGCACACGAGGGTGCAGCTGCGATGGACGTCAGCGGCATGGAGATCGGCGGCAATCGCTTGCACGGACAACTCCAGTGCCAAGCCCCCTCAACAACAAGGAGCCGAGCGACACACAGAGCCATTCAGGGCACCAGCATTGACGATGTCGCCACTACCATCAGCGAGGCCAGCGAGCCAGCGAGTCCCACCAGTCAGTCAGAGATCGGCGGCAACGGCTTGCACGGCAAACTCCAGTGCCAAACCCACTCAACAACAGGGAGCCGAGGGACACAAAGAGCCATCCAGGGTCCCAGCAGTGACGACGTCGCCACTCCCACCAGCGAGGCCTTACAACACCAGGCGAACGAATGCGGCGAAGACCAAGGCGGCGGCTTCCAAAAAGGTAAATAACCGACCGACCCATTAACGGGAAACCCTTCCTTTACGCACGCCGCACGCCAACCGACCCATTACGGGGAAACCCTTTCTTTACGCACGCCATCACGGACCCTCCCGGCACCGCGGCGACAATCTTGGGTGGCCCGATATGCGTCAAGAACTGAACAGCACGTGATATGAACCGTATGTGGATGTAGACGGACAGTTGGTTTCGTTTTCAGTTTTGACAGTGGTTCTTCCTTTTTTTTACTTTCTTTCTTTTCTTTCTTTTTCTTTTTCGTCTTTTTTCTCCCCCTCTTTTGTTTTTTTTTTTCATTTTTCTATTTTCCTCTCACTCTCGCAAACATCTTTCAAGGCGAGAGGGACGCGGCAGCAACGAAGTTTGGAAGTTCATGTCAGTATAACTCATCCCCTGATGAAGGGAGGACCCCTCCCGAAACTGTTGGGAAATAGATATATTTATCCTTGTTGACAACGCTCCCGTTGTGCCATACCCCATACCTTCACGAAGACTAACTGGCCCATTGAATTATTACTCCCACCATATATATATATATATATATATATATATATATATATATATATATATATATATATAGTGCCTTTGGTTTGTATACGAGGGACTATTGGTCAGCTGCCAGTTAGTAATAAGTTCACGTGCTACGTGACGCCGAACAGGCTTAAAAAGAGTGTGCCACAATCGCCGTCATGGCTACTGCTGGCGCTGACTGACATTTTCATGTTTAGTTCACATATATACCCACTAAAGTGGCTGGGGGGGATGGCTGTCGTAGTAGCTCAAGTGGTAGAGCACCGAACGCGTCATTCGAAGGTTGCAGGTTCGGATCCTGCCCACGGCAAGTTATTTTTTCACCCACGTTTCTTTCTTCATATTTGCATTACAATTCGGTCTCATACATTCCTCTATACTTTCTTTGGCATTATATTCTGTTAGATCTCATCATTATTGTGTAAAATACGGAAAAACAAGTCCTTAGGTATACAAATCTTTCCTTACAATATATATATATATATATATATATATATATATATATATATATATATATGTAAATATATATATGTAAATATATATATGCGTATGTGTAAAGTGATATGTATCGATATTTAGATGTGTGCGCGTATGCATTCTATTTGCTATTTTTCATTTTAATTATGTGTATTTCTATAGTTATATGTCTCTAAATGACCCCAATACTAGCCTTCAGCCAAGGGGTCAAACAGTGTTTCAAAAAAAATGTCCTTACTTCATGTGAATAAAACTTTAAACTTCAACGCCGCTGTGTACGTTGCGCTGGTCGCCCCTCCTTAGCCGAGTGTACATCCGAGAGGTCCAAATGCATTTACTGCAGCGGCCTCTATCCAGCCACTAAACCGTGCTACCCCGATGGCGAAAGAAGTGGCGTCTTCTTGAAGTGCGCTTTGAGTCGGCTCTGCCAATATGGTGTCGTGAGGTGCTCGCCACTGCGCGAGGCAAGGGCTCAAACTCGCGCCCAGAGCACGAGACGTGCACTGTTCGCGAACGCCTTTTCTATGCGGCAGCCACTGGTGGATCATCGTTGACAGGCAAGCAGCCTCCACTCAGCCTCCCTACGCTTCCTGGCTCGTGCACCAGCGACAAGAACGACTCCATTATTTCCGTCTTCGTTGCGGTACTCAAATCCGCTGTGGATTTTCTGCCCACCGGCAGTCCCGTCCACCCACTCAGTGCTGCAGCGATGGCCACTCACGTGGCAATTGCCAGTGATGACGAGTGACAAACCTGAGTGAAGGCCACGTATACTGCAGTGAAACTGTCACTCAATGCATCGTCGTCAAAAACAGCTCGCGACGACTATTTCCCTGCGCGACTACGACGTTCTTTCCTTGCAAGAGACGTATGCTCGTGCAGAGGAGGTTTCGCTGCCCGGATTAATCGGCTACACCCGTCACACTCAGTGTGCGCTGGCAGAGTGCAGCAGTGCGCCATGCTACGACGTCATCCTCCAGCTTTGAAAGACAATCGTGGCACGGTCGCTCATGCGCTTGTCCCTGCTCAAGAATTCTGCAGTACAACGCCTCAGTGCGTCCATCCCACTGAGCATATCGATGATGTTGACACTTACGTCACAAGTGTTTATGTGCGTCCTGTTATCACGGCCAGCGGCGCATTTGTGCCACATCTTGCTGGCACGCTCGCGCGTGACCACGCACTGTACGGCGACGTCAACGCACATCACGTCAGTTGGGTGTGCCATACACAGATGCACGTAGTCGGGACCTTTGCTATGCGATTAGCTCGAAGTGTTTTTTGGTACTGAACTCTGGTGAAGCCACCTTCATCAGTCGCAGCGCGGCGTCGACTGTGATAGATCTGGTGCTGGTGTCGGAGCGCTGCTTCTACAAATAGAAGCGCCACGCTTACACCAGTTGGTCTGATCACTATTCGATAACGCTCTTGCCATGCCACCTCAGCCGTGGTGCCGTTCGGAAATACAGAGTTGTATGGTGGACACTTTTCCGCGAGTTGTTCGTGAGTGTGCAGAGCAGTGATGGTTTCCGTTTGAGCATTGTGTACTGCTCTGAGCGTGCTACAATGCACTGTGTTGTTCCTGCTGGCACGCCCTGCCCTGACATCAAACTAATAACCCCTACGCAGTGTGACAGAGCACATAGAGGAGGGCGCTACGCTCATTTGTCGACGGCGTGCGGGAAAAATACAACCGACTGCACGCCGTGTGCCCACATCACGCGGATCAGCTACGTGACCGCAGCTGGACGGGCGTCTGTTCTTTTCTCATGGACCCACGCCACCTTCGGTGCGGCTGGCATACCATGCGCACGATTATTAGCCTGAAAGTGCAGCGCTACCTAGCTCTCGCAGTAGGCGTTCCGCGAGGCATCACCCTCAAGGAGTGTTCAGAATTAATTGTGTCTTCATTCGCGCCCCCTTCTTTCTTTAGTACAGCGAGTGTTACCAGTGTCACGGCAACTGGCGCGTTTGCCCTTCCTACAACAGAAACCGCCACCTCTGCTGACATTCGCTTTCCCTGTGAGAACAATTTTTTTTTATAGAATTTGAACGGGTTCTCCTCAGAAGGCGCACCCACAGCGCCCCTGGTCCTTAAGAAATGCATTCAAGAGAATGCATTTCAAGAGAATTTGCTCCAGTGCTGTCCTGCCGGATCAGTGGCACTCCGCTACTGTAACTCCTCTCCTCAAGCAAGGAAAACCGCCGCACTTGGTCAAGTTGTGGAGACCCACCTCCCTTACTTCAGTGGCGGGCAAAACAATGGAAGAGATGGCTCTTTATTGACAGCAGTGTACCACTGATTCCCGGAACGCTTTCCCACCAAAACAGCGTGGATTCTCGCCTCGTCACAAGACAGCCCCCATCACCGCGATCGTGAGCACCCACGGTCAAGCTGTACACGATGAAGAAACGACCATTCTGCTCCTCCTTGACTTGCAGTCGACGTTTGTCTTGCTTCTCCCCGCGTGAATCATAAGTGCTGTGCGCGCGCTGAGTGTCGAGGGCGAACTCTTGAACTACGTTCAGGCCTTCCTCACCGCCGGACGTTTTGGGTGCGCGTGGGCGGGGGACAAGAGCGCGGCGTCCCGTCAGCTGCAGTGTTCCGCAGTGTTGCGTCCTGGGCTTTTTTTAAAGACGATAGTCTTAAAGACGATAGTCTTTCTTGAAGACCTTCGACGCAAAAATTTTGGTCTGTCTATCTGTTTGTCTGTCTGTGCATTTGCCTGTTTGTCCACTCTTAACGGCACCGAGTACTTGAAACGGCCAACTTCATCCGCAGCGCCCACCAATGTTGCTCAAGATTTAGTGTTCATACTTGTGCAAATGTCAAATAAAAAGCAATCATTGCGCATGTCTTGGGCACCATAACAACACGTATATAATGTACATGTGAGTCTTTTTCTGGAAAAGGCATACATAAGTAATTTTAGGGCCTGTAGCTCTTATCACGCTGCGCTGACCATGCAACACTTGCACGAAAAGGGAAGTGTTTCCAGCACTTTGCTAAGACGTGACGGTGGTGGCACCTACCCCCCGTCACCTTGGGTTCTACACCTTATCACCTCTGAAATGGGCTCGCACACCCATCTCAAAGCCACGCGCTTCATTTTCCAAAAAAACTGCCAGATGGCGCTCATGTCTCACTTGTGGCGTGACTTGTTGCACTCCTTCGTCTCAGCTGCACACTCGAGGCACTCTAACGCAGCGTCTCCACACTACCATTCACCGATTTTCTTGCGCACGACATCAAATAAATGTTTCGTTCACTCTCTCCACACGCAAGACTATCGTTTGTTGACGAAATTTGCAGATTAACATACAGATACGGGGCCAATATTTTTATAGCCGTTTTCGGAACACACCACTCACCAAGTGTGTTCCGGAAATGGCTATGCTCAATGAGCGCTCGGTTTTGCACGCTGAAGACGTCGCCCTTTATGTGCGTTGACCAACCCGTAAGTGGTCAGCGGTGCGCGCCTGTATGCAGGAGGCACTCCAGCGCATGGACAAAATCGTTAGAAGAATTTGTCTCGTTATCTCAGCATTGAAAAGCGAGGCCCTCGCCGTTCACCCTGCCTCGCCACGGTGGTCTAGTGGCTAAGGTACTCGGCTGCTGACCCGCAGGTCGCGGGATCAAATCCCGGCTGTGGCGGCTGCATTTCTGATGGACGCGGAAATGTTGTAGGCCCGTGTACTCAGATTTGGGTGCACGTTGAAAAACCCCAGGTGGTCGAAAATTTCCGGAGCCCTCTACTACGGCGTCTCTCATAATCAAATAGCGGTTTTGGGACGTTAAACCCCACAAATCAATCAATCGCCGTTCACCCTCGCAATGAGTACTGACGACGTCTCCCATGCCTCTGGCTAGATAGTGCGCTGATTGTTTAGCCTGATGACGTCCGCTAGCTCAGAATAACAATATGCAATCACCTCCAATGCTTACCACCAGTGAGGCGCGTATGCCAGACGACGTGTCGTATTGAATCAGCCCAGTGCCATCTACTCACCCGTGGAAAGGGCTGCCTCACTGCGTTCGCCTGCACTATGTGCGAGGCCATGGATCTATCTACCATGCACTACGCACTGCTGAACGGCAAACTCCAAGCACCACAGGGGCGACTCATCGACCAAGACTATCGCCGTGCCACCCATATGTGTCACGGAATAGCTCTTGCGTGACTGAGACACTCATGAAAGCTTGCGCGAGGCCTGCGTCGCTCACGGTGGACATACGTACAATGTGCCACTTGGAGCGTCTCCACCGGGCACCTGATGCTAGCCCCCTGCTCGCGTGTTTACGTGCTGTGCCAAATGTTCATGTCGGTAAACTCCTGGACGCGTACGATGGCGTTGTGCCTGATTATACCGCACGCCCTTCACTCTGAGCGCCCCCTCACCGGCGAGCGCCCCTTCGAGTGAACCTGCACTTGCCAGGAGTCTGATTGAAGGGCCACACGGCGCAGGGTCATGCTGCCATTCTGGGCCGCAGAACATGAAGGAAAAAAAAACGCAGGAGGGAGCATGACCTCACGCACCCCTCCTAGGCAAGCCAACCTGTTTTGAAGCCATTAAAATCGGCCCTTTTGCCGTGATATCACGAAATAAACTAAACTTGCCGAGATGTTCTTGTTTGTTTCTCGGTAGTTTTTAGTGAGAGAGCAGGAGTTTGGCCGCTTCACGGAGCGCCCAGCTGATCCGTACGCTGCTCGGTGTCCGCGCCTGCACGTCTGACCATAATATCGTTACGTTTTTCTCAGTGCTCGTTCCACTTGCTTCGTTCCATGCATGCGAGAGATTTGGGCGAGCTGTGAAAGGATCCCGAAACAACGTTAGATGTGCACTTCAGTCGAACTAGTGAGAGCAATGTGAGCATAAGACACAGGGATTTCTCACACTCTCGGACAAATATTATTCTGTATCCTTCCCGGTAGTGGATAATCGCCCGGCAGCCGACAGAGTTGTGCATGCGGAGCTTAGCCGGCAGTGTTTTGTCATTAGCCGGCTGCAGTAACTTGGCTAACTTCGTGACGCAAAACGCCCTTTGCCGGTACGGGCATCTCATATGTTGCAGTTTCTTTTCGCGAGTGGCCGTCAAGTGAAGAGTGCCTGCAGTTTACACCAATACAGCTATTTGCCGGTAGTTTGTTTTATTTACGGCATAACTACTGCACTATAGCATAACCGCCACCGAAAGCGCAATGCCGTAACGACAGAAGGTGATCGTACCGGCTGTTTGCTTCCGCGAACAGCCAGCCGCAGTTGTTTTGGGGACAGTTCATTGCCAGTATAGTTTGAGTTAATCATGCCAAAGCCTGCTTTCAAACACCAAGTGACTACTACGAACAAGTTGTGGGTGGACCAGCACTTGGCTTTTGCGGGCGGCTGGCTGTCATAGGAACGCTAGAATTTTGTGTGGGGAGAATTATATTGGTCAGAATATGTTTTTAGAGAAGGCTATGGTGTGATTGCCGGCTAATATTTCTCCCCGCGCAGAATGCCTGCGAATGTTTTGTTTTTTTACCACCAGCCACGCGCGAAACCAAACTGCCAGTCAAACTTCTTCTGACGGGCAAATAGCTGTACCGGTTTTCACTTCATTGCCGCTCGCGTAAAATTGTGTTGGCAAAGCGTGTTCTCCTACATGAAGCCGCAGAAACAACCCCACCTGAAACAGGGAATAGCCACGTATGTGGTAGGACTTTCGCTCTTCAAGTTATCGCAATAATCTTATGCTGCATTCCTTGAGACGTGTTTACATACGACCACTGACAGTGAAAAGTTTTTTTACTTCGAATAAACACTGCGATTTGACGCCAAAGTTCATAAACGTGACCACAGCGTTCACGGTGGTGCTTCTGCACTACAAGTGATGAAGCACTTTTCCAATCAAAACGAAACACAGAGAACTAAAATCCTACCACGCGCACTGACGTTTTGGTCACGTGTTGGGCTTACTTGGTGGGCTTCTATCGCGTTGCGATACATTCCCTCCTGTATTTTTCTTTCCTCCACGCTGCAAATGTTGTGTCCTCTCCTGTCCTTAACCTCTCTATCTCTGGAAGCGCCACACCCCACGCAGTGCTATGACGCGGGAAATCGTAGCGGAAATGTACGGAGACCTGTCTTGGAGGACGCGATTGTTCACTGATGAGTCCGTCCTGCGGGATGGCTCTGCTGCGGACGCCTGCATAGTCCCTCAGCCTGGCATGGAATGACAGTGCCGCTTGCGGTATTGTGCGTTTTCAAAAATGGCTGAGTTAGTAGGGCTACTGTTGGCTGCTGACCTTCTAAGCGAGTCGCAGGCCGTCAGGAGCGCCACAGTACTCTGCGATTCAAAACCTGCCCTGGGCCAGCTCGTGAGGTAAGACGGTGGTCCACTTCTGGCTCAGCGTGTTGCATGCCACCTACTTGCCTTTCAAGAGCACGGTTGTAACATGGAGCTTCAGTGGCTCCCTTCACACGCCGGCATTGCGGGGAACGAAGTTGCCGACGAACTTGCCAAAGGAGCACACTCCTCCGAGACCCCGCTAGCAGACTTCGGAATGTTTTTCGACTCAGCACGCCGCAACCTTCGCCGGGAGTTAGCACGTGAGCATATGAATGCTCGGGTTGCCACAGGGCGCCTCCTCCTCCCATGCCAACGACTGGATTTACCCACAACGATCGAGCCCTCAGGACAAGCTCCTTGTGGCCAGCGGAACGGAAGCATCGTCCGCGCGGCGCGACCTCACCGAACAGCCTTAATTGCGGTGCGGTGGAAACATTGTCCCAGCTCTAGGTGAAGTGCTCCAGCGGCTTGACCAGAAATACCACCTAGTTTCACTATCATGTGCTACTCTGCAGAACATCCTACATCCCACCAGCTACGAAGACCATGGGCGCTCCACCCTTGCGGCCTCACTCGACTTTTTTGAAGGGAACAGCTTCAAGAAGTGACTGTTTTAAGCCGTTCGCCACAGTGAATCATGTCCTCCTTCCATCACGGGAGTTTTCTTTTGAAATCCGAATGAATTTCTTTGTCAGGCTATGTCAGGTGTCTGTCGGGATCCATCCACCGCCCTCTCCCATACCAACAGCTGCCGGCGCGTGCGTCCCTAGAAACCGGCAGCGCCACCCTCTAATGTCACTCCCCGTTCGCTCTCTTTCCTCCCTGCTCCCCACATTCCTGTCCGCTCACGCCACACTCTCGACCGTTCGCTGGCCGCGTGCCTCTCAAGAACATCGGGAAAATGCCAATGCTGAGCCGAGAATGATGTTTCGTTCACTTCATAGCATTTTTACATGTGCACGCTAGCTACTAGAGCTGGAAAAGCATATCGCGTTCCTCACGACAGAAAAACTCCACGTGCAGGGCTATCGGCCAGACGGTGTAAGAACAAAAATAGAACTTTCTTCTAACACTAGGTTTTGACATGCGAAATGCCCTTATGGACGTTACAAAATGCATTCCCATTTCCCCAGAAAGTTTAAAAAATTGCTGGAGTGAAAGCTCCCGCAAGCTCCCGCAATGCTTTGCCAGCAGAAGTGAAGCCAGCTTTTGCCCCCCAAAGGTCTCAGAAACAGGCCATTTTCTAGTAGTGCTCAGTTAGTCATCAAGTGTCTTTGATTTGATAGTCTAAAGGCTACAGTGAATTTAACCTAAAAGACAATTGTTTCCGAAGAAAGAAACAGCAGAGACAAGTGTCGGCGACTAAATCGCCTTATTTGTGCGGCTTACTAAAGAAAACTAGTAACACAAGGACGCACTTTGAGCACTATGTGGCCTAAAAATGTTGCAACGTTAACCTCGTTGGGCATGCGAAGAAAACGGTCTTCCCGAATCGCCGAACGCAAACAGCTTTCCAAGCCCCCAATAAAATGGCTGCCACAGCTGCCATTCACGGTTGGTACGGCTTCACTCGTGGGCAAGAATTTCAACTCCTGCAGTTTTTCGAAACATCCTTGGCTTTTCCTCACGATTCCCGTCGTAGAGGGGGGGGGGGGCATTCTTTTTTCTCCTCCTTGATGTAACTTCCCCTCTTCGTTCTTACTTTTAAATGCGAAGCATTTCTTAGCGAACTGCGGCGACATTGAGCGTATCTATCTATCTATCTATCTATCTATCTATCTATCTATCTATCTATCTATCTATCTATCTATCTATCTATCTATCTATCTATCTATCTATCTATCTATCTATCTATCTATCTATCTATATATCTATCTATCTATCCAGCTGCTTACGACTTTTAGCTCTCCTGGCCGTTTCGATAATGATATCGATACCAAATTTGGTATGGCATAACATAACAGTATGAAAAATATATTAGTCTACTCATAACATGAAAATTGTGACATATATGTCGTGAATGTCATTATTTACATTTTATAGTCCTGCAGATCTTGCGGTGGTTTCGTTCACATGGCATGTTGCAAAACTGGTATTGTAAGGCATGATTGCATGGCGAACATAAGCGACAGACTCTAACGTGAAAATCAAGACATGCGTGTCATGTAACGACATGACTGCATGCCACGCTCATGATGCGCGCGCGGGCGTTTCGCTAACGTCACATATACCAAATTTGGTATTACAGTACGTGAATGAATGACGAAGGTATGTGACCGATGCAAACTAGATAATCATGGTAGGTGTCTCATGTAACAACATGACTACATGCGAGGCTCATGATGCGCTGGCGGCCGTTTCGCTAGCTTCACTTGTACCAAACTTGGTATTAGGTGACGCGAACAGACTTCATAGGAAAATGACACGTGCAAACATATTAACCACGCCTTGCCGCGGTGGTCTAGTGGCTAAGGTACTCGGCTGGTGACCCGCAGATCGTGGGACCGAATGTCGGCTGCAGCGGCAGCATTTCCGATGGAGGCGGAAATGTTGAAGGCCCGTGTGCTCAGATTTGAGTGCACGTTAAAGAACCCCAGGTGGTCGAAATTTCAAGAGTCCTCCACTACGACGTCTCTCATAATCACATGGTGGTTTTGGGACGTTAAACCCCACATATCAATCAAACATAGTAATCAAGACATGGGTATCAAGTAACAGCATGACTAAATGTCATACTGATGTCACACTACATGTGTCACTCTACATGTCACACTACATGACACTACATGTCACACTGAGGCGCTCGCGGCCGTTTCGCCAGCTTCACTTGTACCAAACTCGGTATTACGTGACGCGAACAGACGTCATAGGTAAATGACACATTCAAACATATTGAGCGACATGGGTGTCATTTAACAGCATGACTACATGTCACCCTGATGATGCGCTCGCGGCCGTTTTGCTAGCTTCACATATGCAAAATTTGGTATTACGTGACGCCAATGGATGACCAAGGTATGTGAACGGTGCAAAGATGATAATCATGAGGTACGTGTCATGTGAGAACACGACTACATGCTACAGTCAAGGCGCCAATACATTTCGACGTGACGCGGTGTGCGTGCTCACCGGCGTTCATTTCGTCGCGTCACGCCGGCGTTGCCACGCCAGACGCCGGTCCTGCCACATACTCGCAGGCGCGCGCCGCTCTGCGATGCTTTGATGCATGCGCGTTTTAGCGCGTGCGGCGTCCCTCCGTCACGAAAAGATGGAGACGCAGTGTTGTCTAGGTAACGCATCGGTGCGAAGTGCAGCATGTCGTATTTCGCGCCGGTTACCGCCGGGCAGCCCCGACGGACGCTAGTCGCGTCTGACGCCTGACTATTAGAATGTTCTTGTTTTGCTAAGGTAGCGTCGCTGTGCCCAGCGTGCGCGCGCGTCAACGCTACATTAGAGTATATTGGGCCCTTCACGATGCGCTAGTGACCGTTTTGCTAGCTCCACATTTACGAAATTTGGTGTTACGTGATGTCAATGAATGACGAAATATATGACTGGCGCAAACATGATAATCTTGACACGCGTGTGATGTAAAAAAATTGCCCGCAGCTTCCCTCGGGGGGAACACTGAGGAGGATGCGGAGCATATAATTGGTTAACGGGGTGTTAAAGTGCGACTTACTTGGGTCGATGGCTAAATTGGTTAACGTGGTTGTGAAATGGGGTGTTAAATTGCGACTTACTTGGGTCGATGGCTAAATTGGTTAACGTGGTTGTAGGAGGGGGTGTTAAATGAGTGAACACGTACACACGTATGCGAAAGGGCGGCGCTGGTCGAAGGGACGTCGATCATTGTGTTTGTGGATTCGTTGGAATTCATTTCACCGCGACCTTGGACGTCGACGCGCCGTACAAACCAACCGACGAGCGGCAACTGAGCGAGCGAGCGCCGACCTTGAGTATATATACAGCGCGACGGCGAATGCGCTGTCAGCTGTCGAATGTTCTCGAAGGAGAAGCGCGCGCGCGGCACAGATGGCGACGGCGCGACGGCGCATGCGCTGTCAGCTGTCGAATGTTCTCGAAGGAGAAGCGCGCGCGGCACAGATGGTGGGCGACGGCGCGACGGCGCATGCGCGCGCGTCAGCTATCGAATGTTCGAGAAGCGGTGCGGATGGCGCACTACAAGGCGCGAGTATAAGATGCTTCCGCATCTAAAACATGACAACATACGATGCTCATAGCGTGCTTGCGGCCGTTTCGCTAGCTCCCCATATACTAAGATCGGTATCACGTAACATGAATAGATTGCGAAGGTCACCGACACATACAAACATGATAATCATGACACGGAAGTCCTGTGCTGATTTGTGCTGATTTTAAAGTGGCTAACTTTGTGCTGATTTGAAAGTGGCTATCAACATTTCTCATTAGTGCTTCGCAGACCATCCATTCCCACTGTACATGGGATTCGCCAATTTTTTTTTTCTTCACTCTGACTGGCCCTTCAGCCCCCGTTCCCCCGTGAATGTATCGGTAGAGGTTGCCCTGACACGAGGCACTGTTATTGTGCAGTCCACACCACATTTTCTTACCTTTCCGCTTTTTTTATGAAGAACTCCCTCCCCCTGTCATTTCGCAACGCCGACGCAGAGAGCGTCCGCTAAATACTGCTAACGAAACCGCCACTGCCCACGTGCCCCTTTCCCTCTCTCTCCTCTTTTACGCTTATCATCTTTTGCCCTCCCAACTTAAACGCAAGCAGTGTCGGCTGACGAGCTGCTTGAGTCCCCTCCCTCGAACGCAGGCACTATGTGGGTAACGCGGTACAAAAAAAATTTAACTAGCCTTAAGTTAAATTGCCACATTTTACCTCCTCGCCTGGCATAAAATATAAGTCGCTACAATCCAGGTAACTGCAAAAGCAATTATCGAATTTTGTATTTTTTAGCATTTTGAGATTCTTTTTAAAACACTCAATATACAAAAAAATTCCCAACAGCAACATCAACGTGTTTTTTTCGCCAACGCAAGCGTCACCGCGACCACCTCTCTGCGGCCACCGCACACCCTATGAAGTGTCCGGAGGTGGCGCTGTATCAAAGGCATACATTGTTGTTGCAGGCATGCACATGTCGACGCTGTGAGACCAGAAACCGTATATTTCGTATGAAAATATTTAGTAAGGCGCGATCAAAACAGCCGCGACTATCTCGCGCTTTGTGTGCTGTCGATGTCGGCTTCTGGTCGGATTATTCTGGTACGCGCTGGCACGCTACATATTGTTGCGAACGGCGGGGTGCTGTGGTATCCCACTCTTTTACCTCTGTTAAGAGTGTGTGTCACGTGCTGTTGTAAGCCGCAAGGCTGACGAGCCAACGTAGACAAAGTTCGATATTCGCTTTGAAGCTTCGCAAGTAGACAAACTTTTTAACAAACGGTAACAGCGTTTACCTTGAGTTATAGCATACTTCACTGAACAGAGCCTGCCATCGCAACCAAGCTGGCTTGGGTGACTTCTCTAACAATGAGGCCACGTGGTGGGAAGTAAGTTTCATCTCATTGGACGGTGTTCTACGCGCAGGTGAGTCCTTGACCCATGGTGGTTCTGACCAATTACACGTGGAAGAGCGATCGCGGTGAAATACCTTGTTTACTTGTGCACTTATCGTTCCGCAAAACGCTAGGAGGTAGCTGATCTTCCTGTGGGGGCATGAGGTTCCCGTGGAGCAGGAGATTTAACACAACAATGTACATTTACTGCAGCCACGTGGCACCTCGAGGCGGATGCTACGTCTTTTGTTCCTCTTGCACTGCCCATCTCCAATGTGGCAGCGCTTTGGCCGTGTATTTCCCTGTTTTCATTAGTGACCTCCTTAATGGTACACGTGTCATGTCTACAACACGAAAGTAAGGCAGCCAGGGTATTCCGCGTAGATCACACAATTTGAAAAAAAAATATATTCTCCAGACTGCACTTTGAAACTTTATCTTCATCTGTGTAGTAATACTTTATTGATGTATATGTCGGGTATATTGTCCCTAAACCACTCTATGGTCATGAGAGACACCGTAGTGAAAGAATCAGAAAATTTTCACCCCCTGGGGTTTTTTAACATACACCCGAATTCGGGCCTAAAGAATTTGGGCCTACTGGATTCTCGCCTTCATCGAAAATGCAGCTGCTGAAGCCAGGATTCAATCCGGCGATCTGAAGGTCAGCAGCCGGGTACCTTAGCCACAAGACCACCATCGTGGGGCTGTATATCAATTTTCCTAAATGAAGATTCATACACTGTCAGAAAAAGCTATCCGAGATTGAGGTATTTCCGGCTCATGACCCCTGAAAGCTTGCTGAAATTTGAAATAACTTCATAGTGTTAGAGTCAAATACGGTTCATGATATAATTTCATCTCTAAAGGGCATAGTGAAGGGACGTCAGAACTCAGTTTTACTTCAAAGGGAATTTGTTACCGCGTGATTCTGAACCACTGTTTTATAGTTTCTTACGACGTGACTGGAAGCTGCAGCTGCTACAAGGACATTTGCCTCTCCCCCCATGACATTTTCGTGCCTAGTGACAAACCTCCAGTATACACACTACCCAGTAACATGTTTACACCCTTGGGGGTGTAAAAGGAGTGTTTCTAACTTTACACTATTTTTAATTGCTTGAACACTCTTTTCTCTGCTGATACACCCTAAGAGAAGAGTAAGTTACATAAGGGTGTTATTACGCCATTCGTGAGGGCGTTAGTGAAAGGGATGAAGGGTGTACACCTACAATTGCAATAACAATTGTTCGAATTAACGTCCCAATGTTTTTATATAATTATGAGAGACGCCGTACTGAAAGGCTCCGAAAATTTAAATCACCTGGTGTTATTTAGGATGCACCTAGGTCTAACTACGCAGGTCTGAAAAAATATCGCCTCCCCGAATAATTTGCCGCCGTGAACTGCCGGGATTCGATCCTGTCACTTGTGGGTCAAAACTTGAGCACCATACGCGCCAGACCACCAGAGCGGGTGGTGCACGTGCAAGAACTGAGCTGCAGCCATGCTTGCAATCGAAATTTTGTGCATAGCACAAAGTGCCTGTTGTGCTGCCTTTTATCAGATTACAAGGTTGTAGGGATTGAAAATTAAAGAAATAGTTTAGGTGAAGGCACATTTCAACACACATTCAAGAATAATAGAGAAAAATCAAAAGACAATAACTTTTTTTCGCACTGTATGATTCAACATTGCTTTACCTTCTTATATCGTCCACAATAAATGTCAATAAATGAATTGGCTACTGTCCCGATATAAGACAGCACATATTCATATGTAAAATAAATTGAGATAAAAGGTTGAATTTATTACACAAACACTTGCTCGGTCAAAAGCCTTTTGAGCGCAAGTCGTTATCAAAAGCTTCTCGAAGACGAGACGTGCTTGGTCGAAAAGGAAAGAATGGATGGATGGATGGATATGGCTCTACCCTTTAGATCGGGCGGTGGCTAGCGCCACCAAGCCGTAATACTTAATGAACCAGAAACTATATTTAAATTTTTTCCTTTAAATAGTGAGGCTGAGGATTCGTACTTTGCAGTGAAGGGTTTAATTTTCACTCGTGCCATGAATTTAGCCACGAATAGGATAACCTCCTTCTAGTTACTTCTACCTGCTTAAAGTCTAATTTGCCCTTCTGTCCCTAAACCCAGTGCTTTGAAAAACTCTGCGCCATCATCCTAAACTATAGGGTGAAGCCCTTTACAAAACATTATCAAGTGTTTGGCAGTTTCTTCTTCCTCTCTCCACGCACTGCATACCATGTCTACCCCTTTGCATTTGGCCCGATAGGTCTTCGTTCACAATACTCCCGTCCTGGCCTGAAACAGAAGAGAACTAGCCCGAGTATTATCATAGATCTTTTCCTTGGCAATTTCCTGATTAAAAGTTCAATAGATCTCTAGTACGGACTTCTTAATCATGCCAATTCTCCACATATTGGTCTCAGCTTCCTTCACCTTCTTCTCAACCGATAATTCATTTTGGTTTGGCCCCCTGCTGTTTTCTACGTATTTACCAGTCAATTTTCTGGTTCACTTCTTTCATTTTGTATTTACTTTTTTCATGTACAAGTGGCTGAATACCTTCCTAGCCTAACGCTCCTCCCCAATTTCTCTCAATCGCTTCTCAAATTTTATCTTGCTGCTAGCTTCCCTGCCCTCAAATGATGTCCAACCCATATCACCTTGTACTCCCTGATTTGTTGTATTTCTGTGAGCTTCTGAGGCAAGCCTACCTATTCCCCGTTGCTTAATTTCTAATCTTGCTTGAACTTCTGATCTCATGCACAAGACCGCATTGCCGAATGTCAGACCAAGAACCATGACCCCTTTCCATATTTCTCTCACAACATCATACCTATTATATTTCCACAGCTCCCTGTTTTTCATTACCGCTGCATTTCTGTTACCTTTAATCGTCACGTATGTTTCGTGTTCCCTTAGGTACTTGGCCCCATTGCCTATCCATACGCCCAGATATTTGTATTTATCTGTTATCTCTAGCGTGGACTCCTGTATTCTAAGCTCACTACCTTCATTGTTATTAAAAATCATGACTGCTGATTTTTCCTTACTGAATCTGAAAACTAACCTATCTCCCTCATTAAATCAAATGTCCACCAATCTCTGCACATCTTCCTTGTTGTCGGCCATTAGCACTATAACATCTGGGTACATCAATGCTGGTAGTGCCTGTTCAATGAGTTTTCCTTGTTTCACGAAAAAGAGGTTGAAGCCCAGTCTACTTCCCTCTAATTTGGCCTCTGACCCTTGTAGGTACATCATGAATAATAAGGATGACGGGGGACACCCCTGCCTAAGCCCCCGTTTTACCTCTGCAGGCTTGGATATCTGTTTTTTTCCACTTTATAATTACTTTGTTACCTTTTTAGATATCCTTTAAAAGATTAGTGACTACATCTTCCACGGCTAGTGTGTCCAGTATTCCCCACAATTATTTTTGAACCACGCTATCGTACGCTCCCTTGATATCTAAAAATGCTAGCCACAGGGGCCTGTGTTTCTTTTCTGGCATTTCAATGCCCTGCGTTAGTGAGAAAGAATTGTCTTCCAACCTCCTGTGTTTCCGCCACCCATTCTGCAGTTCCCTCAGCACCCCTCATCATCTATCCATGCCTGCAGCCTTTTCTTGATAATCTGCATCGCCAGCCTTTAGACCACTGATGTCACTGTTATAGGATGGTAGTTGTTTATGTCAGCTTTGTCTCTCTTTCCTTTATAGATCATGCTCATCCTGCTAAGTTTCCATCCATCGGGAACTTCCTCATCAATTATTATTTTGTTCACCACCTCTCTCAAAGACTACTTACGAACCTAATGCTTTTATCAGCATAATTGGAATGCCATCTGGGCCAGTTGATGTATTACTAGGAACCCTTTTCTCAGCCCTTTTTCACGCTCGTTGTGAAAAAGAAGCCATTGCGGCACTTGAGTCATCCTTGTCTATTGTGGTGCATAAAGCACTTCTTTGTTGAAATTTTTCTGTCAGCCTTGTTTTTATATACTCAGTAGCTTCGTCCCCTTCTAGCGTAGTAGTACATTGAGCTGTAGTTATAAACCTCTGCTCTCGGCTTCTCCAATTTCTTATGGAGTTTAGATGGTTCCAAAATTTTGAAGCTGCCTTTCTATATTTTTTATGTACTTCTGCCAGCCAATGAGCTCCTTTTCTTTCTTCTAAACTTTTCGTTGATCAGAAGTGATGCATCCCTTCTACAGCTTAGAAAGATTTTCCATTTTCTTTCAACATCATCTGTCGGTTCACCCCGCTGCTTAGCATGTCTGTGTTTCCTAGAGGCTTCCTGACGTTTTGCTATGGCTCTCCTAACTTCTTCATCCCACCAACTTTTGAGGTTGTGTCTTCTTTTCCGGGGTGACTTGTCCCGTGCCTTAGCAAGCTCTAGCTCAAACAGTCTAATTAGATTCGTGTATGTCCAAACTGTTTTATTATCCTCTGTGATTACTTTCTCACTTTGTTTAGTGGCTATTTCAATTAGCTGTTCTGAATAAAAATTTTCCTGTAGTTGCTCATCTTGTCTTCTTCCCACTTTCACTGCTCTTCTAAAATTTAGCTTGATACGTTTGTGATCACTACCCAGACTTCTGGAGCCACCTTCATCTACGTGCATTCCCCTGAGCTTATCATACATCCTATGTGACAGCAGTGCGTAATCTATCGTCGACTGCAGCCTTCATACCTACCATGTTATTTGCCCCTCACACTTCTCGGTACTGTTGCAAATGATCAAATCAAGCCTTTCACACATATCCATGATCATTTTGCCAGTCGGGTCGGTATACCCATCTATATCTCCTATATGCGCATTCATACCTCCTAGTATAATTATCTCGCGCTCTCCTCCTAACTTCTGAATGTCATTTGATATACACTCTCCATTGTTTGGTTTTCCTGTCTGGCCTTTGCTCCCGCCCACAAGTACATAAAACCAAGGAGTGTAACTTGCCCTGCCACTTTCCGTTCCAGCCATAAATGTTCCTTGCACTCCTGCTTGGCCCTTTGCCAGTCTGTACTCCTATTAATGAATGCCCCAATACCACACCCCTTTCTGCTGCCTTCTCTTCTATTATGATTCCCACGCGTAATCTGTACTGTTAGGAGGTTGTTCCATGTCTCTGAGATGTGTTTCTACAAAACCGTATACCATCGGCCTCTCCTCCCATAGCTGTTCTTCTATCTTTTCCCACTTCAGCCTGTACCTACCACGCTGCATGTTAATATACCCTATGTCTAAATTGCCTCGGCCCTCGTGGCTACGTCTATTTCTGCACCGGACTCTACCTATCTTAGATACTGGCGCCACTTTGGAATCGTATCTGTCCATACCACCTGTCAAAGAGTCTCCCTAGTTGTTTTCCTCGTTACCAGCTATCCTGCACTCCGAAGGACCCGCTTGCCCCCCAAAAGAGCCACTGCGCGTCCTGCAAGTCGCCAACCAACCTCATGACCTAGCCGCCCATCGGAGTGCATTCTGTCTCGTTGAAAACCACCCCACCTATTCACCTCTTTGTTTATTTCAACCACCTCGAAGCCTTTCTCTCGACTCACCCGCCATACATGTTGGTTTGCGTCGACAACCGCTTTTCGCAGGTTGATATCACGCACCGGTACCACCGGTATTGTGCATATCACTACCTGTAGCTGAGGAGAAGTGGCGCGCATGTCATCGACGCCTTTCGCCAGTGTGGCTGCTAGTCCTGCTGTATCATCATTTAAGACATCGTTTAAATCGTCTGAAATTATCACGAGGTTTCGTCTATCAGCTTTTTTTGAGATTTGCGCTCGCTTGCCTCATGACTGCTTGCAGCTTGCGTCCTTGGAACGCCCCTACTGCAACCCTCTTGTCACCTCTTACCCTCTTTTTTATGGCTTTTGTGCATCGATTTAAATTCGTGTCCCCGGCGATTATCACATGCTGTGACTTTTCAGCTGGAGCATCCTGCACCTGGGGGTTACTTGCACCTGTGACGCCGGCTGCTTTGTCCCCTCCCAGCCCCACCACTACTTCGCTGAAGCAGGCCCTTGCGACAATTGAACCGGCTTAACCTGTTTTTTCCGAACTTGCTTGCTCTTCCTTCGCCGCCGTTCTGGTTTCCGGTTCCCTACTGTTCTCTCCGTAGGCCGCTCCTCTGTTCCCCTTGGCTAGTGCTTCCTCGGCGGACTTCAGCCTTTCTACCATAGCCCTCGTTTTCTCTTGCTCTGTCGCCAACGCAATCTCGAGCTCGGTGACTCTCATCAGCAGGTCACTCTGGGCAACCATCATTTCCTTCACTTTTTCCTCGACCACACATTGCCTACACTTGGAGTCAGCCTCTTCTCCTTCCGCTTCTACACATGGGTTCACTTTTATACCCACTCCATGTCCTGAACACTTCACAGTCTCTTTAACCATGTCTTTCCGACACTAATTGTCTCTATGACTTGTCTCACTCGATAATTGCAAAATTCGAGCCCTGCCCTACGAAAAAGAGAACGTTTAAGCTCTCCTACAAAAAATTGCATGTTCAATGCACGTCCACCTCCCCCGCGGGGTCGCGAAAGAAAAAAACGAAAAAATTAAACCCACACACACACACACGCAAACTAATATATCCCTGATGACTGACCCCCGAAAAAGCCCTGCAATAAAATTAGTTCTGCAGGGATTTTAACTGCTGCCTTATAATTATAAAGACAAGCTCAAAACATGCAAAACAACTTATCAGCGCAGTCGATCGGGAGTGCTCAAAAAACACGTCTATCCACCGTGACAATTCTACCCAGACAGTCAAAGCAATGCACTACCTTCCGCCACCATGCGGGAGCACGGGAAGGTGATGGTTAGTGGAGCGCCTTTGTGAAGCGAAGGGGAGAAGAGGAAGAGAGGAGGGAGAGACACACGCCCCCGCCCTCACACGCCCACAGAACCATATATATATATATATATATATATATATATTGTAATAAGCGAGACAGAGAACAAGAGACATCACCCGATCCTGGGCCAGCTGCTCTTATTCTGCCTCTTCTTCCTCGCTTTCAGCCCATGGCCCACAGCTGTCGCGCCGCTCTTCGTTACATTCGGCCACGCTGCGGACCAGTTCATTGCACCTGCAGCGGTCTGACTGCTTTTTTCAAGCGCGACACATGCACGGCAAAGTTGTTTCTTTTGCGTTTATCGAGAGTGAAGCTCGCATCTGAGGTGTTCACACGCCAGGTATTTTCTCCTACACGCTGAGTAATTATGAATGGCCCATCGAACTTAGGGAGTAGCTTCTTGCCAAGCCCGCTGGTGCCCCTTTGCACCCAGACCTCGCACCGATGTTGTAAGCAGGAGCGGGTCTACGGCGTCTGTCATAGTGGGCTTTTGATTTTCTTGTGCGTGGGTGACTTTCTTGATCGCCTCAGTTCAGATCTTCTGACAGGCCGCTTTGCGATCATTGGCACGTGGGATTATAATGGGAGCATCCAGACTGAGGACTGCTTTCAGCTGTGGTAATTTCCCATAAACGATTTCGTAGGGCGTTTTCCCGGTAGACGTCTGCAGTGCCGTGTCAATCGCGAAGCGGCTGACGGAAGTAGACGTCCCAGTCGGCCTCTCCTTTTTTCCCCGCCTTCGTACATGGAGCGAGTCATGCCTGGATGATCTCGTTGGTTCTCTCAGTAAGGCCGTTTGAAACGCGGATGCGACGTGGTGCTGCACGCTTGCCGTGCAAAGGTACTTTTTCAGTTCCCCGATACGAAACGTTGTAGCCCGATCAGATATTACCTTTTTTGGTAAGCCATGTCTCCATTCAAATCAGTGCTTGAGGAAGTCGATTAGGTAAGTGGATCCAAGAGATGACACGGCCTCCACTACCACGTATTTTGACAGGTAGTCTACTGCTACAATGACGTAACGATTTGCCGCAGTGGTGGTGGGTAGAGGGCCCATGTAATCAATGCCAATCGTGTGGAAAATTATTTCAGGTATCTGGATTGGTCTTAGTAATCCAAGTTGACACCTAGGCACTCGCATAAACTGCTGGCAAATTTTGCAACTGGTGACATAAGAACGGACGCTACTTTGCATATTCGGCCACCAAAAACGTTCTTATAGTTTCCGGAGTGTGGCTCGTTGGCCGGTGTGTCCGCCTTCTGGGGAGTCGTGAATGGCTCGTAGCATTTCTGACCTGTGGGATTTCGGGATCACCAGAAGGTAACGCTCTTCGGATTGGTCCGCTCGCCAGTGACGCCGGTACAATGCGGCATTGCGCATCACAAAAGTACTGTGATTTCCCTTGTCAGTGATAGATGCAATAATGGATGCCAAATTTTTATCCTCCTGCTTGGCTCGGGATATATTCATCTGGGCGAAAAAAATGTGGGTTTGCCTGGTTTGTTGCGTGCAGTCAAGGGGGTTCCGTGAGAGTGCATCGGCGACGTTGTTTAGTCCCCCGGCGCGGTGGCGCACGTCAAAACCGCCTTCTTGCAGCGTGATTATACACTGGGCGAATTTGTGCTTGAGTTGCTGCTTGGAGAACATCCATGCCATAGCAGCATTATCAGTCACAACAGTGAATTTACGCCCGAAAAGATAATGTCCAAACTTATCATCGACGTTCCATACCACTACAAGACATTCAAGCTCGTTGGAGTGATAGTGGCGTTCGGTGTCTGGAAGTTTTTGGCTGGCATAAGCGACCACGTGTTCCACGCTATCTGGATCACGCTGCACTAACACAGCTCCTAGGCCGACTTGGCTGCCTTCAGTGTGCACTTCAGTGGACCAGTCTTCATTGAAGTGACTTAGTATGGGGCAATAGGTGAGCTTTCGTTTTATAGCTCGAAAAGCATTTTCTTTTGAGACGCCCCATTCAAACCGCGCGTATTTTTAAAAAAGACCGCTCAAGGGAGCTGTGATCAAAGCGAAGTGGGGAATAAACTTTCGCAAATACGACGCTATACCCAGAAATGACTGAACCTGCTTCAAGCAGGTTGGTGTGGGATACTGCAACATGGCAGCTATTCGCTCCGGAAGGGGTTGAATGCCGACAGGCGATATAATATGTCCCAGGTACAAAATCTTGGACACCCCAAACTGGCATTTCTCTTTCTTCAAACCAAACCCTGCTGCATAGAGTCTGTGTAGTACTTCGCCCAAATTGCGAAGGTGTTCATTCTCCGTCCTGCCAACGACCAGGATGTCGTCTAAGTATACCACGCAGACTTGGTTTTTCAATGGTCCGAGCTTTGATTTCATCGCACGCTGAAAAGTGCTAGGAGCCGTTATTAGGCCAAACGGCATGCGGTTGAATTCATACAAACCGAAACGTGTGCGAAAGGCCGTTTCACATCGGTCTTCCTCCGCGACGTTAATCTGCCAGTACCCGGCGCGTGAATCAAGCGATGAAAAGAACTTGCAGTGACGTACTGTATCAACAGCGTCATTAATGCGGAGTAAAGGGTAGGAGTCAGGCAGTGTACACTTATTGACCTGCCTGTAGTCCACGCAGAAGCGTAGTGATCCGTTTTTCTTGTGAACAAGGACGACTGGTGCTGCCCACGGACTCGATGACGGCCTAATAATGCCCGCGGCAAGCATTTTATCTACTTGTTCTGCGATCACTGCCCGTTCTCGTTCAGCGTATCGTCTCAGTGGTACGTATATTGGCGGATGATCTCCCGTTGGTATGCGATGGAGAAGCAAATTAGTGCCTGGCAGTTCTGCTGTATTGCTAGCGAATACTGCCTTATGGCGAGCCCATATAGACGATAACGTAGGCGGTGTGGACAGCTCACCTGTCGGTAGTGGCAGGGTTGTGGTGGTAGTCCCCGCTATCGAAGACCGGAGCTCGACGTGGCCGCGATGTATAGTGAGCTCAATGACATCAGATAGCAAGAAGTCAGCACCAATGATCATGTCGGCAGGAAGGTCTTCAAAGACAGGAATGGCTGGAAGAACTTTAGTGCCCGCTGCCGTCTGGACTGAAATGTCGAGCATTCCGTCTGGCATAGCACTTCCTCCAAGTCCGCAGAGGGTAGGTTGCGTCCACGGTCGGATAGTGTCCGGAGCATGGCGTCGGTGTAGCGCTGTTCGTTCCGCACCGGTATCCACCAGAGCAGATAGGTCACCTATTTCCTCAACATGAATGGACATCCGAGGAGTTCGACAGGCTTGGTAGTGGATTCGGGTTCAGAAAGGTTGACGACACTCCTTGGCGTTGTGGCCAATGCGACCGCACTTGAAGCATCCGTGTTGTTTGAAGGCGTAAGCTGAACGGACAGTCGGTAATGTGTCCAAGCTAAGCCAACGACGAGAGTTTTGCTGAAGTTACGCTGCCCTTTGAGCGAAAACCCTGAGGTGACGCTTCAGGTGTCAGGCAAGATAAGATGGCAGCATGGGTATGGTCAGCCAAGCCATCAACGACAGACTGGCGGACAGCCGGAGAGATTCATGCATTGCCACATTTGTCGAGAAGCCCGAGCGTATCGTAGACGTAATTTACGGGCGTCTTCCCATAGAGCCTGCCCACGCGATCGCATGCGCATGAAATGGTCGTCGTATGCGGATTGAAGTGGTGGGAAGGCCGTGACGAAGGCTGTAGTCCAGTCACTCCAGGATTGTACTTGCAGCCATCGTATTGATGCCACGCTTTGGCGGACTCGCGCAGCACGGCGTCCCTGGGCAAGGAGGCGGAGCCTGTACGGCGTCCCTGGGCAAGGAGGCGGTTTGCGAAGCCAAGTCAGTGGAGTCACCTTGTGGTTTGCCAAGGACGCCTGCAGGCAGCGCGCTGGCTTCGGTACCCGCGGTGGCCAGGTCGGCAGGTCGGATGCCATGGCCACGGTAGCAGGAGCTGCGGGCTACTGTAGAGTGCGTCCACTCCGTAGGACGATTTCTTCACGTAGGTCGTCGCACACAGTTTCATTGAATGGCTGCGCCATTGTAATAAGCGAGACAGAGAACCAGAGACAACACCCGATCCTGGGCCAGCTGTTCTTATTCTGCCTCTTCTTCACTTTTCAGCCCAAGGCCCAAAGCTGCCACGCCGCTCTTCGTTACAATATATATATATATATATATATATATATATATATATATATATATATATATATATATATATATATATATATATATATATATATATATATAGACATGTACATTTCAGCCGTCCAAGGTGTACAATCAGGGAATTGAACAGCACCGACCCATTCGCAACAATCTGTCCAAAGAGGAGCGGGAGGATTTGCGCAGTTTAAGTGACAGCCAGAGAATCGTTATTGAACCAGCTGATAAGGGTGGTACTGTGGTTGTACTCGACAGGACTCACTACATCAAAGAA
>WOVY01007645.1:0-47571 GCA_013436015.1 Rhipicephalus annulatus | reverse complement strand
GACGCGTTTAGAATAATATTGTAGCCCCCTTATCAGCCGGTTTGGTGGTAATTCCAGTGTTTTTTCTTAGTTCATCGAGTGCCCTTCTTTCTGACATTGATATGTTGTTTCGAAATGGCCAGTTTTTTTCATACGCTCTGATGCTATCTTTTTGAACTGCTGATATATACTTATCGAGGTGTTTGTCCCTCTGCTCACCTGGACACCATGATTTGTCACCACCAATCAATCTATTCTCGTCCGTACAGTCCTTGCGATCATGAAAGTATTCAGGGAGGCATAGATTACGCGCAAAGTTATCGAGGTCTTGGTACAGTTCAAATTCATTGAATCTACCGGATGATGGACAAAAGGTTAAGCCTCTCGACAAAAGTTGAAGCTGAGCGGGTGTGAGTGTTGTGTTTGACAACATCCTCAATCTGTCCTCAATCTGTCCTCAAAATGTCCTCAATCTGTCAAACACAGCACTCACACCCGCTCAGCTTCAAATTTTGTCGAGAGGTTCAACCTTTTGTCCATCATCCGGTAATTGAATGATTTTGAACTGTACCAAGACCTCGATAACTTTGCGCGTAATCTCTGCTTCCGTCCGCTTGTCAACAAACATTTTTCAACAAAAAATGACTGCTTGTCAACAAACATTTACAAAAAGCCTACAGATCGTCAAATGTACCTACATTTCAACAGCGCCCACCCAAAGCATTGCAAAACGGGTATTCCATATTCTCAGGCCTACCGGTACCGAAGAATATGCACCGATATGCGGGAATTTGACAGACACGCGGAACACCTAAAGCATTCCTTATTGAAACAAAATTATGCGAAAGACATTATTGACGACGCCGTACTACGTGTTCGCAACGTGAACAGGAATGACATAACTAATGGACCAAACAGAGCATCTGAAACGACTTCCCAAACGAACCTTATACTAACTTACTCCGCATCAGTGCCACGAATCAACAACATACTTTCCCGCCATTTCAACATATTGAGGCAAAGCAAACGACTAACTTCTATTTTCGCGAAGCCACCTCACGTGGTGTACTACAGGAATAAAAATCTGAAGGACATTCTTGTCAGAGCAAAAACAAACACCCCAAAATTCAATCAGGGTGCCATTCCTGCAGAAAAGCTCGATGCAAGGTATGCCCACAGATGGTGACAACACGTGAATCCAAAGCGAACTTCTCGGATTTCAAATTCTGCATAACTGAAAGCCTTAATTACGACTCCAGTAACGTAATATACTTGCTACATTGCAACATCTGCGGACAACAATATATCGGCCAAACAGACACGCCAGTTCTGCTGTGGTTCAATAATCACCGGTACCACGCCACTTCACTGCCGAAGCTACCTTTATCTAGACATCTGCGCCTGCCAAACCACAGTTTTGAAAATATCAGCGTGACTCTTTGCAGTCCAGTTTCTCAACAGGTGCGAGCGCGAACAGCGTGAGGCATATTTTATTTTCAAATTTCGAACATTAGTACACGGCATCAACGAGGACCCCGGAAAACTCTCCTGCCTCGGAGAAGTAAGCCAGGATTAAATTGGTGAGAAGATTGACAGCTGGAGACCATGCTTGTTTTTTCTGACTGATTCGTACGTGTACACGGTCCTTTCTTGTTTTTTTTTTCATTTTTTTTCTGTTTTTCTTTTTTTCACGTGTACATACAAAGTGTTTATGTTCGCCTACCACTTGATGACCTTTGAAAGGAAACGGCCCGAAGATTAAAGTTAAAGAGCCGACCGACCCATTAAGGGGAAACCCTTTCTTACGCACGCCGTTACGGACCCCTCCCACCACCGCGGCGACAATCTTGGATGGCCCGACACGCGTCGAGAACTGAACAGCACGTGATAAAACCGGAGGTGTACGTACACGGACAGTTGGTTTCGTTCTCAGTGTTGACAGTGGTTCTTTTTTACTTTCTTTCTTTTTTTCTTTTTCTTTTTTTTCTTTTTGCCTTTTCTTCCCCCTTTTTTCTTTTTTTCTCTTTCTTTCCTTTTTTAGATCCATCTCACTTTCGCAAACATCTATCAAGGTGAGAGGGACGCGGCAGCAACGAAGTTTGGAAGTTCATGTCAGTATAACTCATCGCCTGAAGAAGGGAGGATCCCTCCCGAAACTGTTGGGAAATAAATGTATTTATTTTGTTGACAACGCTCCCGTTGTGCCATATCCTATACCTTCACGAAGACTAACTGGCCCATTGAATTATTACTCCCACTATATATATATATATATATATATATATATATATATATATATATATATATATATATATATATATATTGCGTGTCGGGCTTGCTAAACCCCGTCCGTCGGTTAAGCAAGGACTGCGGAGGCTTCCAACAGCATTTCTTTAACTAAGTGCGGCATACGACAGGTTCGGCCCAGGGACGAGACAGCGGTGCGGTGACCGGGATCCTCGGGCACCTTCAATCAGTCAGCTTCTCTGATGGCAGCCATGCTTCGTGGAAGATCTAGCACTTTTCTCTTGGGCAGCACACAGGCTAGCACTTTTGCAGAGCCTATTGGGTCAAGTGCCATTCTACTGCGCAGCACGTGGCGCTATTTCTTGATAACCAATGTGTGTGCTACACAAACATCCCCCCTTCTCTAGAAGTCGGGCTGGGGGCCGGAGGTCAGCAGGTAGTGTCCAGTTGTAGGAACCATCAAAGTATTTGAGTCTTGCGCCAAACAATAAAGCAAACATAACAGCCAAACAAAACAACAAAGCACCAAGGAAGGAATTGCGCCATCTTTCCACACCTTTTATGCTACGTTACCGCGGACGCAGATGCTTGCTCGGCGGTGTAGATGACTGGATAGCCACGCTGTGGTGAGGAATGTCTGGATCCCCAGCATCTGAGTCCTCCCTCAAAAAAGGGTTTGAGATCGGGGACATGATTAGGGCCACACAGTTGATTAGTCAAACATGTGAACATGTATGAAAGCTCAGATTTTGGGAAATTTTATATGGCCCATCCCACCTGCTTGCTAGAGGTTCTCTAAAAGCTTTCAAAGCGTCAGTTAGTGGGGTGTGTGCGTTTAGCACTAAGTCACTAAGCTCAAAATAATATTTTTCCGACGCTTATCATACTGTCCAGCCTGCTCTACGCGGGATATATCGAAGTGTTGTCTGGCTTGCTGTGACGAGTTGGTTATCCGCTGCCTCCGGTCATCTGCCAAGTTTACTTGAGGTCTCCCAGTAGTGGCTTCACGTGTCGGAAGGAGTGTCCTGTGGAAAAGTCTATTCTTTGCCTAAGTTACGCAGGAGTGAAAAGTGTTGACCGATTCACTATCGTTCGAGTTGCAAACGCTATCTCTGCCATTTTCAGATCCAGGTCCATGTGACGCTCGGTATGTGCGACAAGCATAGATTAGGATTTAGGTTTACCCTTTCTGTGATGTGGGCCTGCGTGTGATACAAAGACATGTGCTTGTGACGAATTCCCAGTTTGTCACAGGAATCCGTAAACAACTTGCTGGTGTTGTACGTTGCGTTATCAGTGATCAGCTGGGCAGAGAAACGGAATATGGTTAAGCTTCGATGAGGCAGCGTGGTGTCCGGCCAAGTGCCACATTTAATCAAGCTAATAATGCGCACGCGCATGAAAGGAATAAAAAGAATGCACCGCATCTCACCCGGGGCTAATATGGACCGGTCCACGGAATGATGAACATAAGGCAATAAACCTCACTCTCTCCCAGGAAACTTGTCTGCTCCTCTTTCGCATGAACCGATGCTCACACAACGTTAAAGAACCCCAGGTGGTCTAAATTTCCGGAGCCTTCCACTACGGCGTCTCTCATAATCATATAGTGATTTTGGGACGTTAAACCCCACATATCAATCAATCAATCATGCTCACACAACAAGTGGCGGCTGAGATGATATTTCGAAGGCGAAGTTCTTCAATTTGGAAGGCAAGTGTTTCCGAATTCGGCTCGGTGAAAAAGACCGTCTCTTTTCACTGTGCAGAGCCGGTGACTTTCATCATGACTGAGGCCGAGGCAGTGGGGACGCACTTCACCAGGAGAATAGGGCAGCTGGAACCTTTCGACCAGTCTGCCAGTGACTAAGCCTCGTACCATGAGCGCCTTACATCGTTCCCGATTGTCAACCGTGTACCCGACAGCGACAAGGTGCAAGGGTTTTTTGAATATCATCGGTCGCAAGATTTACGGACTGTTAAACTCATTAACAGCTCCAGAACTGCCTTCGACAAAAAGTTTTGAAGTCCTCAAATAGTTTTAGGCAACCACTTTTCCCCGAAGCTGTGCGGTATTGGAGAGCGGGCCAAGTTCCACCTGAAGCGTCAAAAGGAAAGAGAGTCCTTGTCTGAGTTTGTCGCGGAGCTTTGTAAACTATCGCAAACGTGCGAGTTTGGAAGTGGACTGGACGAGTCCCTTCGGGACCGCTTCATGTGTGGCCTGCTAAGACAAGACATTCAGTGAGTTCATTTCACGGAAGATAGTAACCTAACGTTCCAGGAAGTGGTGGAGCAGGCTCTGGCCATGGAAGCGGCTAAAAAGATTGCCGCCAAGGCACACGGTGGTGAGTGTGCAGAAAACAAGTACAAGTTGTTTTCGGTGCGGTTCGCCAAAGCACGGGAGTGAAGCGTGCCCGCATGTGGACGCAACCTGTTTCAACTGCGAGAAAAATGGCATATCCAGAGAGCGTGCCGAAGTGGTCGTAAGAGTTCCTCTAAGAAGAAGCCAGGGAAAAGGAATGTCAAGATGCTCACAGTTGTGTCACGGAAAGCTCGACCCAGTCACCGTACAGATGACTATCGAAGGCTTCTTGGTAAACATGAAGCTAGACATGGGTGTGGATGTTTCCGTCATTTCAACGACTCAGTTCCGTCAGCTCTTTCCCTCAGCCGTCCTGGAACCCACTTCAGTAAAGCTTCGTACCAACACAGGAGCAATTGTATGACCCCAGGGGCAGTCCTCTGTCAACGTGCAGCACGGCGAACATTTAGCCCGTCTTCCGATCTACGCCGTGGACCACAAGGATCACTTCTACTGGGCTGGGGCTACACGCCATCCATCTGGACGAGGCGAAAACCTGGAACCTGAATAACATTTTAAGGTCGGACACAACACAAATCAGCGTGAAAAAGAGGCTCGACGCATTGTTTGCGAGGTACCAACCCCTATTGGAAGACGAGTTAGAAACCATAATAAAAAAGCGTGCGGAACTTTTTCTTAAATCTTGTATGAAAACGAGTTTCGTAAAGGCCAAAAATTTTACATTTGCATTGCAAAACATTTTCACGATGAGTTGGCTAAAATGAAGAAACTGCGGATTATATAGCCAGTTACGACATCGGAATATGCTATGCCGGCAGTACCGGTATTCAAGCAAGACGGCAGCATAAGAATTTGCGGCAACTACAAGACGACTTTTAACCCGTGCCTTGATGTCGACCGCTACCCATTGCCGAAGGTTGAAGACCTGTTCGCAGCTTTGTCGGTAAGTAAGCATTTCTCAAAGGTTGATCGCTATTGGGCCTATCAGCAAGTGGTTATGTGAGAGTCGTTGAAACAATACCTCACGTTGAATAGGTAGGAAGGATTGTCTGCTGTTCGTCGACTCACGTTTAGAATTTCATCCACACCTGGTATTTCCCAAAGAATAACAGACACCATGCTGATGGAATTACGCGGGATCTGCTGCTACCTGGACGACACCTTGGTGACTGGTAAGGACAGGAAAAAACATTTCATGAATCTAGAAGCTGGGTTAAAATGACTTCTTGAAACAGGCTTGCGCATCAAAAAGCAGAAATGTTCGTTTTTCCAGCAGAAACTACGCTACCTTGGTAACAGAATCACTGCCAAAAGAATCTCGGCAACGACAAAGAAGCTTGACGCACTCCTCAAGGCACCTGCTCCTAAAGACAGGCAGCAGCTGAAGTCGTTCCGGGGAGTCGTCAATTTCTACGGCAAGTTGCTTCCTAACCTAGCAATGTTAGCGCAACAATTTTTCATGTTGCTGTTGTAAAAACGCCCCGTGGAGCTGGGATAAACGCTGCCAAGAAGCGTTCACATAGGTTAAGAGCTTGTTAGCTTCTCCGCCCATTTTGGCGCACTATGACTTGTGCAAACCGTTGCAGCTATCATGCGATGCAGCAAAATATGGTTTCAGAGCAGTTCTTTCACATGTTTTGGGGAATGGCAGCACGAAGCCAATCGCTTTCGCATCGCGGACATTGACCGATGCCAAAAAATACAGCTAGCTTGAGAAAAAGGCCATTGCAATAATAATTGTTGTTAAAAATTTTCCATTCGTACATTTGTGGTCGTTCGTTCACATTCGTGACCGACCATAAACCGCTTCAGAAAATCTTGGGCCCAACAACCGGCATTCCTATCATCGCGGCAGCACGCTTGCAGCGCTGGGCTGTCACGCTATCACCTTATCGGTATTCTCTCATCTTCAGGCGTTCAAGCGAGAACGCTGAAGCCGATTTATTCTCGCGCCTCACGCTATGAATTGCGGGAGATGAAGCACAAAAACTAGAGGAAACCTTCGATTCGTTGCGGTTGCAATCGATGCCACTTTTGAGCCAAGGCAATGCTCGAACATCAGCTTGGGACCCCTTGCTTTGTAAAGTGATGGATTTTTTTGTTGCGTGGTGGCCATCGTCTGTGACTGAAAAAGATTTGAAGCCTTTTTTGACAAACGCAACGAGCTCACAGTTCACCAAAGCTGCATCATGTTCGGGATGCGAGTGGTCGTATCGAAAAAGGGCACCCAGGCATCGTGCGCAGCAAGACTGGCGCGGATCTACGTGTGGCGGCAGTCCATCGAGGCGGAGCTCGAACATCGTGTCAAGGGTTGCGTAAGTTGCCAAGAACAACGTGAAGAACCGTGGTAAAGCACCCCATCACCCTAGGTATTGGCCAACAGTGCCGCGGAAGGGCGTACATATAACTTTTGCTGGCCCCTTTTTGCACTCGATGCTTCTTGTATTCGCGGACGTGCACTCCTAGAGGCCGGAAGTGTTGGTTATGCGCTCGACTGCAGCAGACGTTACCATTGGCAGATTGAAAGAACTGTTTGCGCATTTTTGTTTCCCTGAAACGATTGCCACTGATAACGGCCCGCAGTTCATCCGAGAAGAGTTAAACTTTTTCTCATAAAAATGGACTGTCGTCGAGTATTTACAGCACTGTATCATCCACGTTCAAATGGGCTTGCAGGCCGTATTGTTCAGAAACTTAAAAACGCCCTTCGTAAACCTACTGGAAAGGACACGTTACATCAGAGACTACAAAAGCTTTTGCTTTCTTATAGCAACGCGCCTCATTAGACTGAGTCACCAGCAAACTTGTTGCTACATCGTCGGCTGCGAAGTAGACTCGACATTGTCAAGCCAGAGGTGGAAGGAAGGGTTGCATATAATCAGTTCAAGCAAACCATGGATCGCCCACGTCATGATCATGACAAAGCACTCGGTGACTGAGTGATGGCTCGCAATTTTTGTCGTACACACAAAAGGGTCCCTGGCGTTGTAGTGCGGCAGTCAGGCCCTTTGTCTTTCATCGTTCATGTTACCACTCCCAGCCGCAGTTTCACCTGGCGTATTCACAAGGACCTGCTGCTCGGGTGGACTACAGACCAGACTGCGAGGCATCGGGCCAGGAGGGATCAGACTTCCTGGTGGTTCAGCTGAGCGTCAAATCAGAGATATTCCTTGTTCCTACCACCAATAGTCCTGACGTTTCGTAAGACATTCAGACGGCGGGTGGGAGACGCTACCCGTTAAGAGACCGTCGACCTTCTAAAAGATATCAAGCTAGAGTTTAGCTTGGTAGAGTGTAGCCAATATAAAAGGGAGGGTTGTGGTGTCAGGCCGAGCTCCGCAAATGATCAAGCCGATAATGCGCACACGTATGAAACAAATAAAGCCCCGCCGCTGCGGTATAGTGTCTAAAGTACTCGGCTGCTGACCCGCAGGTCACGGGATCAAATCCAGGCGGCGGTGGCTGCATTTCTGATGGAGGCGAAAATGTTGTAGGCCCGTGTTCTCAGATTTGGGTGCAGGTTAAAGAACCCCAAGTGGTCGAAATTTTCATAGCACTTCACTACGGCGTCTCTCATAATCAAATGGTGGTTTTAGGACGTTAAGCCCCACACATCAATTAATGAAACGAATAAAAAGGATGCGCCACATCACGCCCGGGGCTTATCTGAACGTAGCCACGGAACGATGAACATGTGGCGATAAACGTCACTTGCTCCCAGAAAACTTGTCTGCTCCTCTTTTGCATGAACCGACGCCCACACTACAGGCAGTGCCATACTTTCTGTGGACTCAGCTTGCGCAAAACAAATCATTCAACCTGTTTCATGAAATGGTCAGTCGCAACGAGCAGGTACTGGTTTCGCCGTGGACTCATGGAGAATGGTCTCATTACGTTACATGCTACTATTTTTTAAGGCGACGGACTTTCAACTGATTGCATGGTTCTACTTGCAACTGATTGCATTAGTCGTAGCAGAAAATGACCTCATGGTTTTGCCGTTTGACATACTGAACAATAACGTGCGTATCGTAACACATTGTGTTTCATGCCTGGCCAAGTTACTATAAAATACAGCTTTTCATAGGTTTTCTGCCCTGACGAGTGAACAGCTAAAGCACCACCGTGGTAGTACACTAGGAAGGATTTGCGAAGTTTGCGCAGAATATTAACTCCAAATGGTGATTCTGCATTACGATTGTCAACCTGTAGGAAATACCGGAACAAGGGGCCTTCTTTCGCCAAGCAGGTAGCAATGGGTCTCCTCGACGTTTCGTCGAGAACGAACCACAAGCTTTTCTGACCTTTTACGATAAAAGCCTTCACTCTGCTGCGCTGTAAGAAGCTTCCGTTTCCTCACCAAAGTACCTCAACAGAAATGCATAGTTTCAGATGCATTGACTGACCGCAGGGTGGTTTGCATGGCTTTCACGTCTTCCGCGCGTCCTGGTAATGGCATAGTGCCTCTTTTCTCCGTAAAGTGCGTTGTCTTGGACTGTTCAGGAAGGCGGTAGCCTCTTACCGGAAAGTCGATTGTGAAGTCTTCGTCTGCGAACAACTCGCGGCCGTGAAGCATTGACACTGATAGACCAGGCAAACAAACAAATTGGTGGCACTTCTTTTTAGATGCGGAAGCATCTTATACTCGCGCCTTGTAGTGCGCCGTCCGCGCCGTCCACGCCGTCCACACCGCTTCTCGAACATTCGACAGCTGACGCGCGCGCATGCGCCGTCGCGCCGTCGCCCACCATCTGTGCCGCGCGCGCTTCTCCTTCGAGAACATTCGACAGCTGACAGCGCATGCGCCGTCGCGCCGTCGCCATCTGTGCCGCGCGCGCGCTTCTCCTTCGAGAACATTCAACAGCTGACAGTGCATGCGCCGTCGCGCTGTATATATACTCAAGGTCGGCGCTCGCTCGCTCAGTTGCCGCTCGTCGGTTGGTTTGTATGGCGCGTCGACGTCCAAGGTCGCGGTGAAATGAATTCCAACGAATCCACAAACACAATGATCGACGTCCCTTCGACCAGCGCCGTCCTTTCGCATACGTGTGTACGTGTTCACTCATTTAACACCCCCTCCTACAACCACGTTAACCAATTTAGCCATCGACCCAAGTAAGTCGCAATTTAACACCCATTTCACAACCACGTTAAACCAATTTAGCCATCGACCCAAGTAGGGTCGCACTTTAACACCCCGTTAACCAATTATATGCTCCGCATCCTCCTCAGTGTTTCCCCGAGGGAAGCTGCGGGCAATTTTTTTCCAATAAATCTTCTCCGCAAGCGAACACAAGCTTCAGCGTTGGATACGTGGTTCGATGCCATTATCTTTTCATATTTTTCAATGTGAAGCTTCATCTTTTTATCTTTACACTGCTCTAGGAACACGTCACTGATTAAAGAGATTCCCGAGCCCGTATAAAGAAGGGTGGGCACGATGATTTTGAGGGGTTGAACGATCATTGTGAACTCTGCGACTGCACCTGTGCTATGGCGGCAAACAGTGGCAACAATAGCTGACTAACCAGCTTGTTGTTCCTTGTCTGCACATACGTGGCATCATTTCACACTCCTGGAATTGATGGTCGTGGGCTACTACACACTTCCAGTGTTTGTGTTGCCGGTCACCGCAGTTTCCCGAATGACTTGCATTCGCGCTACGGCGCATAAAACACTGCTCCTCAGAAGACGAGTTTGACCGCACTGGTAGCGGACGACTTGCGCATTTCTGCGTTGACCAGTTAGTCTATCGCTGAAATCACGCCATTCTGCGGAGTGGCGCACAGAGTACCCGTTAGAGGAGCGCCTGTAGCAGACGGCTCGTGCAGGACTTGTGAACTCGACATATCGAGGCTGGGGGTCTGGCCTACTATGCTCTTTAGCTCGAGCGAAGAGCGAGCGTTCTGCACTTTGACCGTGATCCACGGACACTTGCTCCCAGGAACAGCTGACTCCAGATACGTTATTGAATGGGGCCCCGCGCGCCTTAGCTGATCAGCGAAGGGCTTTAGGGTGGCGGTAGGAGACAGCCGTGATTGAACCTGGCCTCGTCAGGTCACATGAGGGACTGAAAACGGGGGCACGCCAAAGCCAGTGACGATGGCCCCAGGGCAGATAGAGATGATGGTGGGGGCACGTAAGTGCTCTCAGCTAACAGGGCGTCTTGTACACGGTGGACCTTTCGTGCGAGATGCTGAAAGGTTTGGAATGTGTGCCCATAAAGAAATGGCCTAAATCTGGGATGACTGTCAAACAACCCGAGCGACTTTGTCGCTTTCCGAGACAGTCGATGCGGCTCGGGGATGCAATTCTTGAATCGTCTGGACGTCCTCAAGCAAACAATTGTACCTATAGTGGGTTCTCAGGTCGAGCTAACGTTGGACTCGCTGCTCGTACTCAGGGGGCAGAAATTCTTCTCAGAACCTTTTCTTAAAATCTGCCCTAGCGGTGAAGGCGGTTGTAGCCTCTACAGTCGTCCTGTGGCATCCCGTGAAGCCAACAGCAGGATGAGAACCACCACGTATGCTTCCTAGGTGCCAGTACCTTTAGCATCGCGGTCTACTTCGTCTAAAAAGTCACCTACTAATTTTGGGTCGTCAGAGCCCGTATACTTGGGCAACTCGTCCTGTGGTCGGAGCTGTAGCTCCGTTACACTGTGTGGCTCCACGAGCAAGCTACTCTTGTGGTCTGTGTCCATGTTGCCTACCTCAGCGAGACGCTGAATTGCGTCCAACTGCTGTGCCAGCTGCTGTTTTGCCGACTAGAGAGATGAATTCATCTTGTCACTAGTGGGCAAGATTATCCCGGAACGAAGCTTCTCTAAGCTTGCCTGCGCTAGAGAGAAAATTGATACCACGCAACAACAACAAAAAAGACACGCACAAAAACAAATCCAGCAAACGAAACAGGGCAACCAAAACCGACATCCGGACCTACGTCCGGCATGCCTTACCCGCGGATGGGAGCAAAAACCACATTGGACGCCAATTGTGGGTATAGGGCTTGCTGCACCCCGTCCGCAGGTATAGCAGGACTGAGGAGGCATTGCGTAAAAACAACAAGAACATTCATTTACGAAGTGCAGCATACGACACGGTCGGCCCAAGGACTAGGCAACGGCGCGGTGACCGTGATCCTCGGGCAGCTTCAATCAGCAAGCTTGGCAGATGGCATCCATGCTTTGTGGCAGCCTCGGCACTTCTTTCCCGGGCAGCACGAAGGAAGGCCTTTGTGAAGATCACTAGTGAGCCTCGCGCACCACTATTGCTGCGCAACACGTGGTGCTATATCTTGAAAGCCGGTGGACGCGAATGGACGCGAATATATATATATATATATATATATATATATATATATATATATAAATTTATATATATATATATTGTATCGTGTTTTCCCTGATGAAGGCTGGTCCCCGGCTTAAACGTAGGAAAAATAAGAAGTTTTCGTGTTGCCCGTCCTCCACGTTTTGGTATTTTTCCACTGGATCCAAGGACACCTTCTTTTTCACACACACACACACACACACACATAGAAATATATATTGTACCGAAGCATAGTGGCGCCAGCTCTGTGCCAGCGTGAAAGAAGACGTTGACGTCCGTGTGTGGCTCGTGCTTGCCGGGTTCCTGCCTGTACCAGCTTGTTGCGGCTAACGTTTCTGGAATAATAACCTGTGTTTTTACGCAACCTTGCTCGTTGCATTTGGTGAAAACGTGCTGGGTAACGTCCTGGAGCTCCGCAGCCGTAAGCTACCATCTCAGTCCACGATGACCGAGCGCGTCGATCCCCCACAAGGCTCTTCCACGCTGCCACCCGTCATGTGTTCTGGTGTACTTCGTCTGCGTGACCCACCAGTATACAACGGCACTGAAGATCAAGATGTCGAGGACTGGCTGGCAGAGTACGAGCATGCCAGCGCGATTAACAAGTGGGATGACCCTGCGAAGCTGATTCACGTCATCTTCTACTTGACGGGTTTGGCCAACCTATGGTTCACCAACCACCAAGCCGACATCCCCACCTGGTCGGTTTTCAAAGAGGCCGTCACCTCGTTTTTCGGTCGTCCAGCCATGCGTAAGCTTCGCGCTGAACTGGGACTGCGGGGACGATTTCAGCGAAATGGTGAGAGCTTCACGAGCTACATTGAGGATGTGATCAGCCTCTGTAGGCGAGTTGATGCCAGGATGACGGAGGCTGACAGAATAAAGAACATAATGAAAGGCATTGATGACGACGCTTTTCATATGCTTGTGGCCAAAGACCCACAGACCATCACGGCCTTGATTCAGTTATGTCAAAGTTTCGATGAGCTGCGCAAGCAACGAGTTTCTACACGTCGAGCTAATACGCAGACAGCTGATATTTCGGCCTTGGAGTGCAAAAGCAGTGGCCCCGACTACAGCGTGGTAATGCCTCAAATTCAACAGTACATCCGGGAGGAAGTTGCTCGACAGCTCTCTCTTGTCGCCACCATCAACGAGATCCCCACAACACTGGACCACTCACTTTGCCGTGCTATTCAGACGCAAGTTGCCGAGGCTCTCCCTTCGCCCACATCCCCAATATCAGTGGCTGCACCGCTGACTTATGCAGAAGCCGTCCGCCGATCTTCTGCCCAACCGCCGCTCCCTTCATACAGTCCAGCCACCAACTACTACAGGTCACCAGTTTCAGTTTATCCGGTAAATCGGCCCATTCCACCACCTCGAGCACCTGTCAACTCTTGGCGTACTCCGGATAACCGGCCCGTCTGCTACAACTGTGGTATTGCAGGACATGTCGCGCGCTACTGTCGTCGCCGTGGATCATTTAACACGCTACGCTGAAACATCTGCGCTGCCTTCTACCACTGCGAAAGACGTTGCGTCCTTTCTTCTTCACCATCTCATTTTGCGACACGGTGCACCTCGTGAATTACTCAGTGACCGTGGACGCGGGTTTCTTTCGAACGCCGTCGACGAGCTACTCAAGGCATGTCGCACTGTCCATAGGAAATCCTCGGCATACCATCCCCAAACTAATGGCATGACAGAACGCTTTAACCGTACTCTTGGAGATATGCTTGCCATGTACGCCTCTGACGACCACACTAATTGGGACCAAGTGCTCCCTTTTGTCACGTACGCGTACAACTCTGCGCCACAAACAACCACTGGCTTTTCTCCTTTCTTCCTTCTGTACGGACGTGAGCCATCATGCTCCATGGACACCATTCTCCCTTACAGGCCTGATGTTTCCGAAGCGACGCCTGTTTCCGAAGCAGCTGCTTATGCCGAAGAGTGTCGTCAACTCGCTCGCTCGTTTACCGCACAAGACCAATGGCGCCAGAAAACTGACCACGATTCCTCTGCGTCTACTGTACACTATAACCCAGGAATGCTGTTTTGGCTCTGGGTCCCGTCTACCCCTCCTGGTCTTTCCCCGAAGCTTTCGTCGAAATACCATGGCCCCTACCGTGTGGTGCGGCAAACATCTCCTGTCAAACTATGAAGTTGAGCCCATTGATCCACCCTCGGACCAACGCTGCCGTGGGCGTGAAACAGTACACGTATCACGCCTCAAACCGTGCTATGACCCCCTTGTCGTGTCCTTTCCCTAGGTCGCCAGGTTGGCTCCTTTCTGCGCGGGGAGTAATTGTACCAAAGCATAGTGGCGCCAGCTCTGTGCCAGCGTGAAAGAAGACGTTGACGTCCGTGTGTGGCTCGTGCTTGCCGGGTTCCTGCCTGTACCAGCTTGTTGCGGCTAACGTTTCTGGATTAATAACCTGTGTTTTTACGCAACCTTGCTCGTTGCATTATATATATATATATATATATATATATGTATATATATATATATATATATATATATATATATATATATATATAGTCTAGTAGATCCTATATATATATATATATATATCTGAACCTCCAGCAAAAATTATTGATGCATTGGGAAAAATTCAAAACGGCTCTCAGATTTCCTTTTCGGAGTATGCCACGTAGGAAAGTGTTTCTGCTCTGGATTTGGAAGCGCGTGTTGCATCTCTTGCTAGCCGGCGACAATTAGCTAGCCGGGACTTTGTTTCTGTTTTTTTAAGCTACCAGGTAAACTTATTTAAGGATGATTACCTAAAAGCTCCGCACCATTACTTCAGTAGAACTAACAACGACATACGCATATGCCGATTCTTTTGACGTTGTAACACATTGAAGTATTTTTTCACACAGTTATAGAGACGCGGATTGACTTGCCGAAAGACGTCGTCAGTGCTGCATCACTTGAATAACTTTCATCACTGTTGGACGTTTATTTAGAGGCATTACAATAGGTTCTGCGTTATCTGTGCACAAAATGAATGATGAAAAATTAGGGAACTTTAGAATAGCGCACCGCGAGCCCTTGTTGTGCGGTCACTGCCACTGCGCATGCATCGTAACGTGAGTCGGCGTTCGCGTTCGTGAACCGCACGCAAAAAATTCGAAATTGCGTGCGGTAATGGCGGACCGCATGTGGCCCGCAAGCGCTGGTTTCGAGGCTACGGGCGGTGATGGCGGCCCGCATGTGGCACGCAAGCATTGGTTTCGAGGCTACCGTGTCACTGCGATCGTGCGTTGCGGATCGCAGCAGGGCAAACACTATTCTAAAACTCATATGGCGCCCGCTACGCCCGCAATGCCTGCAGTGCTTGCAAACGGTATTCTAAAGCTGCCTATTGTATCGCCCATGTACTCGCACATTGCACCACGTACTTAACAGCCTGCAACTGTGTATCAGTTATGGTACCATTTGACGTTATTTTGCTACTAGTTTTCTTTTTCTTTCTAGTGAAACCCATATGCATTGTTCGTTTATTGCTTTTCTACTGTTATATCGTTGTTTTGGCTGTTTTGTGTTGCATATTTTTTATTCTTTTTCAACTCCACAATATATAATGTTATTTAATTTGTATGCCCTCTCGTGTATAGGCCTGAAAAGGCCGACAGTATTGATTATATTGTTGAAAGAATGAAGATTATGTGCCATAGTAGGTCTCGCATTTAGTGAAAAGAGCTCAGCGCGAGCTGTTGCCCCGAGCGCTGCGATTCCTGGGTTGGTTAATGTCGCCCGCTTTCTGCATCAATCGACCTGCTGCTCAAGTACTACTTACGCCAATAAACGCCGTTTCAGAGTGGTGGAGGTGCGGGGAAACTCAACCTAGAACTGCTCAACAGGAAACTACCTGCCATGCCAGAAATAGCTTAAGAAAGCACCAGGAAGGTACGACCGAGCCTCGGATGGTCATCGTGCCCACTGCGGTACGCGTGCGTGATCCACATTTTTTCCACGGTACCAATGGGCAAGACGTAGAAGATCGGTTGTCGAGGTTTGAAAAGGTAGGCGCAAGCATCAAGTGGGACGACCCTTCGAAGCTGCAATATGTATCCTTCTACTTGAAAGAGGTAGCGAGTCTCTGGTTTAACAACCACCTCTTGCAATTAGCCACATGGGGTGATTTTAAGCAACGCATTACCGATGTTTTCGGTCGCCCCGAGGTACGCAAGCTTCGTGCCGAACAGCGCCTACGGGCACGCGCACTGCTGCAGGGGGAAGGCTTCACAAGCTACATCAAGGATGTGCTCGACCTGTGCAAGTGCCTTGACCCTTCAATGATCGCAGCAGAGAAGATCGAACACATCTTGAAGGGGATAGACGACGACGCCTTCCTCATGCTGCTGGCCAAGGGCCCACGTACCGTGTACGAACTGGCCACTCTTTGCCAGAACTTCGAAGAGTTGCACAAACAACGGGTCATGTCACGGCGGCCGGCGGCTACCGAGGAAACTCTCGCAGCATCGACCTTGGGTGCAGACCACAATACTATAATGTCGGAAATCAAACGACATGTGCGCGAGGAGGTGGCCTGACAACGTTCGTGCCTGTCGTAAATACCGGCAACGGAACCCTCTTCTGAGCGTCTCGCGCCCACTGTCAGGCAGGTAATACAGGCGCAAGTCTCTGAGGCACTGCCGTCTGTCTCTCAGACAGCACCCGTCTCCGCGCCAGTGACTTACGCTGCTGTCGGCTACTCCGCCACGACCTCCGCTTGCGCCGACTCTCCAGCCTGTACGAGTAGCAATGACGCCATTTTTAGCAACAAAACAGTGCTATAATGGAAACGTTGGTGCACAGTTGACAATCACCTGATCTGTTACGCTTACGGATATCCAGGTCGGTCACGTGGCGCGCTTCTGTCGCCGGCGCTTCACAACGGGCCCAGCTGCAGCTCCGCGGTACTCTGATTATTCCTTTCTGGCCCCGTACAACGCACAAGAGAACTGCCCCTTGAATGCGACCGACAATCAGTGGAACGCGACTGGTCACCAACCGAACTAGACAACCACCCTGCAGCTGACTACCGACAATTTGGTCCGCGTCGCTCATCCTCACCATGTCTCTACCGTTCTCCATCCCGTCTGAGTTGCCGATCGAACCCCGTAGAGACGGAAAACTGACTACCGCAGCTCCGGAGGCACGAGCTGCGAAATCGTCGCATTGTAGAAGTCCTCGCCAGCCCCCCACAAACATTCTGGAAGTGTTTGTTGAAGGTCTACAAACTCTTGCGCTTGTTGACACGGGTGCCGCTGTATCTGTGATGAGTAAAAACTCTGCCGTTCCATACGAAAAGTAACGACGTCGCCTTCCGACGTTTCGCTGAATTCCGCAAGCGCGCAAGCAAATCGACCAGTTGGAGTTTGTACGGCGAGAGTAATCATTCAGGGCGTACAGTAACCACATCAAGTTTCTCGGGTTGACCACTTGTTTCCACGACGTGACACTTAGATGGAATTTTTCGTCGCACCATTACGCCGAAATTGACTACGCTCACGCGCAGGTGGAATTTTTCGTGTTTTTTGATGCGCCATTTACCGACAATGAGCACATTCACTTTGGCAAGCTTCTTGTTGCTTCCAACATTTATGTTCCTCCTCTTAGGGCCATCGTTGTCACCGTCAATTGCACTAAATTGTCCAGCTCTACCGTAGTGTTATCTACCATTTGAGGTGTTCAGTTACCACAACGGTACGTCTCTGCCGTACGCTGTTCTGCCACCTCAACAAAATACTTCCTGAATTATCGTTTGCAATTCTACCTAAAGCCTGGCACCTTGATAGCTCACAAAACACTGGGCTATGCTCTTCCTGTTGATGACAACGTTATCGCGCCTATTGAGTCCCACGACCCTGGCCAGCCACTTCAACTGAACGTAGTTACTCCTCTTATTACGCGGGATGACTACTTCTCAGATATCTTCAATCATTCCATCGACAGCAAGCTTCCTCCGGATCAACGGGACCAGCTAACAACCCTTCTGCAAGAATTTTGAGATTCATTTGATCTTCCTCAAAAGGCACTGAGTCAATTTAGCACCGTCGCTCACACAATTTACACTAGAACGCACCCTCCTTGGCGGCAACGCCTCTACCGCGTATCACTCAAGAAAAGAAATGTAATTGCAGAGCAGGTGGACGATTTCTTTGAGCGCGGTGTCATCAAGTCATCTTCTAGCCCTGGGTCTTGACCTGTTGTGCTAGTGAAGAAAAAAGATGGTTCGATTAGATTATTCGTCGACTACCGGTGACTGAACAAAATTGCACGGAAAGATGTATACCCTCTTCCCCGCATCGATGACGCTATCGATTGCCTACAAGCTTTCGAATTCTTTTCTTCACTTCACTTACGTTCAGGTTATTGGCACGTTTCGATGGCAGAGTGTGACCGTCTCAAAACAGCGTTCGTTACGCCGGATGGCCTAAACGAATTCACGGTTATGCCGTTTGGTCTGTGTAATGCATCTGCAACGTTTGAATGACTGATGGACATCATTTTACGCGGCCTTAAAAAGCAAATATACTTATGTTACCTTGATAATAATATCGTATTTTCTCCTGATTTCCCGACCCACGTCGACCATCTGCGTACAGTTCTTTAGTGCCTCGCTAAAGTAAACCTCCAGCTTAATCTGAAGAAGTGCCTCTTTGGGGCTCGGTAACTTACTATACTTCGTCACGTTGTGTCAAAGAATGGAATTTGCCCCGACCCGGACAAACTTGGGAGCCGTAGCCAACTTTCCAATGCTGTCTTCACTCAAAAAACTTAGGAGCTTCATCGGGTTGGGCTCGTAATTTCGCCATTTCATCGGCAACGTTGCATCAATAACAGCCCCACTTACGTAACTACTGAACGGTCCAGCTAACATTTCTAACTGGACCCCGGCATGTGACGTAGCCTTCCTTTCACTGCGCCGCCTGCTTACGTCACCACCTGTTCTACACCATTACGACCCAAGTGCCCCCACTAAAGTGCACAGAGACGCTAGGGGTGCTGGTCTGGGAGCAGTAGTCGCGCAACGAAAGCCAGGTATTCCAGAGTACGTCAGCGCATATGCAAGCCGCGAACTCACGAAAGTGGAAATGAGCTACTCAGTAACTGAAAAAGAACTGCTCGCAATTGTTTAGGCATTAGGCAAGTTTCGTCCTTACTTGTACGGACAGAGTATTTGACGTTGTGACAGACCACCACGCACTTTGTTGCTTGGCGTAGCTAAACAATCCTTCAGGTCGCCTTGGACGTTGGCTCTTCGCCTACGAGAATTCGACATTTGTGTCATCTACCGCTCAGGATGAAAGCACTGTGACACGGATGCCCTCTCACGATCACCAGTGAGATCCAGCGCAGACCTGCATTCAGACGCCAACTTACCCATGCCTCCAATTTCCGTCTCAAACATATCGTCTGAACAGTGAAAAGACGCATCTATAAAATCTCTCCTTAACATTTTTTCCGACTCCTCAATGTCTGCGTACTCATGCTCTCTTCGCCGCCAAGCCACACATTTTGAGATACGGGACGCGCAACTATAACACAGAAACTATCACGCGGATGGTCGTAAATGGCTCTTGGTTATACCACGCCACATGCGATCAGATGTCTGTGCGTATTTTCATGCCGACCCACAACATGCTCATGCTGGTGTGTTAAAAACATATCATCGGATCTGCCAGCGTTACTATTGGCGTAGTATGTACACCTCTGTACAAAAATACATTCGGTCCTGTTCATGCCAACGACGAAAGACAGTGGCCCATTCACCAGGGAATATTACAGCCTGTACCATGTACGGTGCGCCCTTTAGACCGCGTTGGAATCAATCTAGATGGTCCCCCTCCGTACACTGCCACTTGAAATCGATGGATCAATGTCGTCATCAACCATCTGACGAGGTATGCTGAAACAGCTCCACTGCCCACGACTGGTGCACGTGACGTAGGCAATTTTGTCTTGCATCGCTTCGTACTGCGTCATGGGGCACCAAGTGAACTACTAGGTGGTTAAGGGCATGTCTTTTTATCCGAAGTTGTAAAACAACTTATTCAGGCATACCGCATGGTGCATCGCACCTCTACAGCCTACCACCCACAGGCCAATGGTCTAACTTAGCGCTTCAACGGAACGCTAAGTGATATGCTCGCCATGTATATCAATTCCGACCAATCGAACTGGGATGTCATTCTCCCATCTGAGACTTATGCGTAAAACACTGCGACGCAGTCACCCGCACGCCTCTCGCCTTTCTTTCTTTCATATGGGCGTGAGCTGTGCTCCACACTTGACAATATTTTGCCATATCGTCCCGACATATTGATATTCAACTCTGTTTCTGAAAATGTGCACCACGCTGAAGCGTGTCGTCAGTTGGCCCGATCATTCACCTCGGACGAGCAAACACTCGAAAAAGACCGCCACGACCACGACCTGCAAGTCCAGACTTTTGCCATGGGCTCCCTCGTCTGGCTCCCAACTCCCCTCCCACTCGCCAGGTCTGTCCTCTAAGTTTGCCCCCAAGTTTCACAGTTCTTATTGCATCGTCGAACGTCGATCTCATTGACTTGCGTGATCGAGCCGGTCACACCATCTACAGACAGGCGAAGCCTTGGTCGTGAGACTGTCCACGTGAGTCGTCTCAAGCCCTATCACAACCAACTTGCACCTTGACTGGCCAGAATGGCTAGTCTTTGTCACGAGGGTATTGTAGAGAGGTAGAAGATTATGTGCCACAGGGGGTAACGCCTTTAGCGAGAGGCTTTATCGAGAGGAGCCGAGTGGAAGCTGTTGCCTGATTTCTCGGTTAATTGCTTCCGCCCTCTTTCCGCATCAATAGACCTGCTGTGCAAGTACTACTTAGCCAATAAATCCTGTTTCAATATAATTACCATCATCATCATCATCATCATCATCAGTCTGACTACGTCCACTGGAGGACAAAAACCTCTCCCATGTTCCGCCAATTAATCCGGTCCTGTGCTTGCTTCTGTCAATTTATATCCGCAAACTTCTCAATCTCATCTCTCACCTAACGTTCTGTCTCCCCATAACCCGCTTGCCTTCTCTGGGAATCCAGTTACTTACCCTTAATGACCAGCGGTTATCTTGTCTACGCGCTACTCGCGCGGGCCCGTTCCCATTTCTTCTCTTGATTTCAACTATGGTATCTTTAACCCCCGTTTTTCCCCTGATCCACTCTGCTCTCTTCTTGTATATAAAGGTTACACCTACCAATTTTCTTTCCATTGCTCGCAGCGTCGTCCTCATTTTAAGCTGAACCCTCTTTATAAGTCTCAAGGTTTCCGCTCTGTAGCTAAGTACCAGCAAGATACAGCTGTCATATACCTTCCTCTTTAGAGATAGTGGCAAGCTACCTGTCATAATTTGAGAGTGCTTGCCAAATGTGCTCCACCCCATTCTTATTCTTCTAGTTACTTCAATCTCGTGATTCGGCTCCGTGGTTATTACCTGCCATAAGTAGGCATAGTCTTTTACAATTTGAAGTGCACTATTACCTATGTCGATGCGGTGCTATCTTTCGAGGTTGTAGTACATTACTTTCGTTTTGTGCAGATTAATATTAAGACCCACCTTTCTGCTCTTCTTGTTTAACACCATAAACATGAGTTGCAATTCGTACCCTGAGTTACTCAGAAATGCAATGTCATCGGCGAAGCGCAGGTTACTAAGGTACTCTCTGTTAACTCTTATCCCTAACTGTTCTAATTCCAAGCTTATGAAAACATCCTTTAAGCACGCGGTATAGAGCATTGGGGAAATTGTATTCCCCTGCCTTTTACCCTTCTTGATTGGTATTGTGCTTCTTTCTTTGCGAAGCACTATAGTAGCAGTTGATCTCCTGTAGATTTCTTCAAGGATGTTTATGTATGCTTCATCGACGTCCTGATTCCGCAGTGTCTGCATGACTGCTGATGTCTCCCTGCCGTATATATTTATATATATATATATATATATATATATATATATATATATATATATATATATAATATATATATTTATATATATACATTTAATGTAACAAAAATAGTGCTAAGGAAAGTATAGGGTAAGTGATTAAACCTAATTGTAAGGTAAATGTGAAGAAAAAGTGACTGAAAAAGATAACTTGATGCACACAGGAACCGAACCTGCGACCTTCGAATTTGAAGGTCGCTGGTTCGGTTCCTGTCCGCATCAACTTATTTTTTTCGTTCACTTTTCTTTCTACACATTTACCCTAAAATTAGGTCCAATAACCTCCTATACTTGCCTTGGCTATATTGTAGGTTATTTTTCATTATTATGGTGTCAAAATCCGGAAAAACGAATCCTAAAGCATCCACTTTTTGCCCTTATTCGTTAACGAGGGTCTCGTACTGGTAGACTTGGTGCTCTATGTGGTATACGAGGCACTATTAGTCAGCTGCCATCTTGTGACAGGTTCACGTGCTACGTGACGCCACACAAGCTCATAATAGAGTGTGCCACAATCGCCGCCATGGCTACAGATGGCGCTCACTGACACTCTCACGTTTAAATGCACATAGATACCCAATCAAGTGGCTGGCAGTATAGCCGCCGTGGCAGTGCAGTGGTAGAGCATCGAACGCGTTATTCGAAGGTCGCAGGTTCGGTTCCTGCCCGCGGCAAGTTATCTTTTCACCCACTTTTCTTTCTTCACATTTACCATACAATTTGTTATACTAACCTCCCCTACACTTTACTGAACAATACTATGTGTTAAATTTCATTATTATTGTGTCAAAACGCAGAAAACGAGCCCTTAAGTATCCACTTCATTTCATATATATATATATATATATATATATATATATATATATATATATATATATATATATATATATATATATATACAAACATACATACAAAACCTTTGTAAATAGCTTGTATACTACAGAGAGCAAGCTGATCGCCCTGTAATTCTTCAAGTCCTTGTTATCTTCCTTCTTATGTATTAAGATGATGTTAGCGTTCTTTCAAGACTCTGGTACCCTTCCCATCAGGAGACACCTCGTAAACAGGGTGGCTAGTTTTTCTAACACAATCTGTCCTCCATCTTTCAGCAGATCTGATGTTACCTGATTCTCACCAGCAGTTTTGCCTCTTTGCATGCTCTCCAAAGCTTTTCTGACTTCTTCTATTATTACTGGTGGGGTGTCATCTGGGTTAGTGCTAGTTCTTATGATAGTAAGTTCGTGGTTGTCTTTATTCTTTATTCGAAAAACACCTTACAGGCCCCAGAACAGGGCATTGGGTAAGGGGGGGGAAATCGGAATAGTACAGACAGGTAACGAACAGTTTACAGGCAGGATCAGTGCAAGAACAACGAAAAACTATATATATATATATATATCACATTTTAGGCTATACAGGGTGAGGTAAATTTGAGGGAATACAGTACTTGTTGATATGAACATGGCGACAGAGGGATACATTTTAAAAATAAAAGACAAGGGGAATATAAATCACCATTATGCAATGCACTCAGAATACAGTAACAGGGTCACATGGTGAACAGAGTGAGTAGCTGACGGCGAAATGTATCGGGATTAACTATGGAGGCTATGCAATCAGGGAGGTCATTCCAAAGACGAACGGCCCGAGGCCGTGGTGATGAATTGAATGCATTAGTTGATCCGTATATGCGCATGAAGCTGAACTGATTATGTAATCTGCGTGAAAAAGAGTGAGGTGTTTGAAGCTGAAGCCGCGTTCGTTTATTAGAGGTAATATATTTCTGGAACAGACAGAGAAGAGCAATATTGCGACGGCTATCCAATGACGGCAGCTGAAGGTCTGATTTAATTTGCGGTATGTTTGACGTGATGTCGTAGTTTCGTGATATGAAGCGGGTACCTTTATTTTGAATCCTTTCTACCATAATAATCAAATAGTTTTGATGAGGAGACAAAATTGCTGAGGCGGATTCTAATATTGGCAGAATAAAGGTAAGAAAGGCTAGTTTTCGAATATTAGTAGGAGAATTTCTCAAGTTGCGGCGTAGGTAGCCCAGTGAACGTGATGCTTTGGCACAGGTAGACTCGATATGTGAGGCCCATGAAAGATTCTCTGTGAGAAGAACACCTAGGTATTTGTAGGAAAAAGTGTGGCAAAGCATGGTATTGTTAGAGTAATAGCAGAATTCAGAGTTTACGTGTTTACGGGTGAAAGACATTACCTCACGTTTTGTTAAGTTCAGTTTCATAAGCCACTTGTCGCACCAGTTACAAATATGGTTGAGATCTGCTTAAATGGTTAAGTGGTCATTACTGGAGTTTATTGAACGGTATATTATACAATCATCAGCAAATAGACGCATGCAAGAAGTAATCTCGGAGGGTAAGTCATTAATGCAGATTAAAAATAGTAAGGGCCCAAGGACGCTGCCTTGCGGTACGCCCGAGCTAACAGAAGAAAAAGGGGACGCAAGATTGTTAACAACAGTGAACTGCTGTCGAAAAAAAATGAAGTTTCGAATCCAGGTTAATGTTAAAGAATCAAGTCGTAGAGCAGATAGCTTAGAGATTAGTCGGCAAGGGGCACACGATCAAAGACTTTAGAAAAGCCAAGAAAGAAACAGTTCGTTTGAAGGTTGCTGTTCATGTTTGAGTGTAAATTGGTGGTGAATTCAAACAGTTGTGTGTCACACGAAAATCCCTTTCTAAAGCCATGCTGATTAGGGAAGAAAAAATTGTTCGTCTCAAGGTGATTGTACACGTGTGAACTGATTATGTGCTCAAGCATTTGCAGCATATGCAAGTTAAAGATATGGGTCGATAGTTGTCAGGCGAGTGAACATCTCCAGTTTTGTGAATTGGTTTTATCTTTCCTATTAACCAGTCGTTCGGTAGCATGCCAGATGTTAGAGATTGGTCAAAAATTTGACATAATATTTTGCTTGATATGGGGAGGGTGTTCTTTAGTATCTTGGAATTGATGTTGTCAATACCGGCTGATGTGGATAATTTTAGGTTGTTAATGAGTGATCCAATGCCTCCAACAGTGACAGTAATGCGTTTCATATAGGCGGCGTCATTTCAAGAAAAGTAGGCACATTGGAAGAATCTTCCTGAGTGAAAAGAGATAAGAAGAACCTGTTCAAAACAGAGGGGAAATCGGCGATAGGAATAGGTATTTTGTCAGTTCCATGTAAAGTATTAGTGTTAGTATCTCTGAACAGAGATATATTTTGCCAAAATTTTTTAGGATTAGATTGAAGCAGGGAAGGTAGGTTTTGCGAGTAACATTTATCTTTAGCTGAGATTATTGCTGAGCAGTAAGTTTTCAAACAGTGTTTGTATGCCTGCCATGCCCCATCAGTGCGCAAGCGTTTAGCCCTGTTGTACAATCATTTCTTCTTGTTTCGCAGTTTGCTGAGGGACTTGCTGAACCAGGGGCTTAATTTATCGTTGGTTATGGACACTAAGGGAACATTCTGATCGACTAGCGCTGTTAATTTATCTCTGTAGAGTACCCAGTTTTCATTTACGGATCGACAAATGAAAGTAGGTAGTAACTCTTTAAAAAAATTGTTCTAGTTTTGTGTTAATGGCAGTGTGATTTCCTTTATTTTAATCGCAAATTCGTTTTGTTGTTTTGTCAGATACGGGATTCGGGATGCTTAAATTAAGATGGAGGAGGTCATGGTCACTAAAACCGCTCACATTTGAAATTGAAAGTATTGTGTCAGGAGCGTTGGTGAATACCAAGTCCAGGATATTGGAAGCACGGGTGGGTTCTTTGACAACTTGGAACAGGTTGAAATCCAACGTTAGATTTATTAGTTCTAGAGACGCTTGACATGAGGATGACATGTGTTCCCAGTCGATAAGAGGAAAATTAAGGTCGCCAAGAAGATATACATGGTTAGATGGGCATGACTGAATGGCATGAGAGATGCTATCACGCAAGTCCCCCAAAAAGGATTGATCAGAATCTGGTGCACGGTAACAAGCCCCAATTAATACCACACTAGATGACATAGACAAAGCTGCCCATACAATTTCGACGGAAGATTTCGAATCAATCTAATGCGAATGAAGCGTTTTCTTGATAGCAAGGAGTACGCCGCCACCGCGCCTATTTACGCGGTCATTCCTATAAATTTTGTAAAGGGCATTGTGAGGTAGTACTTCGTTATCTCTTATATCTGGATTCAACCATGTCTCCGTTAGTACTACTATATCTGAATCGCTATCATCAAGAAAAGAACAAAAGATGTCACGTTTGTGTAACAAGCTTCAGATGTTCGTGTACGCGACCAAGAGTGGAAACGCTGCTTGGGGCACGAGATGCGGCGCGTGCGAGTTTAAGCTTACATCTAGCTATCTGGTAGATTGAGCAACTGTGTCATTAACGGCATCATACACATATACCTTCTTATCTAAGTGAAGCTTGTCAAGGACCAACTTGTACGGCTTGTCGAATGATCTGGCAAAAGCGACCAACTTTCTTTTGGCCACACGTGTTGATGGCGCAAAGTCTTCCCAAATCGAAAAAGTTGTTCCCTTAAGCTTACGAGCTGCAGACAAGATGCTCTGTTTGTCCCTGAATGAAGATAATTTTGCTATAATGGGCCGTTTTTTTCAATGGAAATTTTTCCCAGGTGGTGTACACGTTCATACTGCACACTTGTAGTGGCAAGGTCGAGTTTTTCTGCGCAGAATTTGATGACCTTTTCTTCAGACGCTGCCCAATTTTCTTTTTCGTCGCCCTCTAAACCGAAAAATAGCACGTTGGAACGTGTTAATCTGTTTTCTGCATCGTCGCATCTGGAAGTTATTTGTTGTAGCTGAATTGAGATATCATGCAAGGCATTTTGAGAAGGAAATACTGCAGGGGAAGCTGGATCGATTGCACCGGTTTCAAGTGCAGTTACTTTCGCTATAAGATTCTGGATTTTTTCTATTAGTAGTTGCTTGTTCAGCCTTAATACCCTGAAGTTCAAGCAAAGCAGACTTCAGTTCAGTACGCAGTTTCTCAATAGCCCCCAAAGCCGATTCGAAGGCAACACCCTCTGCCTTACTCATCGGGCCGGGGTTGGATTCATTATCGCCCGCCAGCAAGAGCAGCAAGTGAACAAGGGAAGAAGATATGCATAATGAACAATTCAAGATATGTTTATTAAGGCAAGACAACTCTAATAGGCACGACACCGCAATGAGGCAGTAATTGTTCGTTTTGTAACACACGGCGTGGTTCAAGTAACTAACCTGGAAGAAGATCATTTGTGAGCAGCGCATGGCGGAAGCAGTGCCGTGCCCGATGGTGTTGGCGTCTGGCTCCAATTTGTGCTTTGCTCCACTTGCGTCACCGGTAAACATGCCCGATCCGGGTTGCCAGGCGTTGGAAGCGGATGCATCCAGACCCGGCGGGGATCCGAGCAGGACCGGACTAAGCGGTGGTGGCTCGTCGAAGTGCAGCGGGAAAAAGCCAGGCAGCCAAGAGTGTACGGTCCATAACAGTGTGGCCTGGAAGATGATCATTTGTGAGCAGCGCATAACGGAAGCAGTGCCGTGCCCGATGGTGTTGGTGGCTGGCTCCAATTTGTGCTTTGCTCCGCTTGCGTCACCGGTAAACATGCCCAATCCGGGTTGCAAGGCGTTGGAAGCGGATGCATCCAGACCCGGCGGAGATCCGAGCAGGACCGGACTAAGCGGTGGTGGCTTGTCGAAGTGCAGCGGCAAAAAGCCAGGCAGCCAAGAGTGTACGGTCCATAACAGTGTGGCCTGGAAGAAGACCATTTGTGAGCAGCGCATGGCGGAAGCAGTGCCGTGCCCTTTTTAAGCTATTTACAAAGGTAATTGCTAACAGAGTAAAGAAAACATTAGAATTCAATCAACCAAGAAACAAGCAGGATTTAGAACAGCTTACTACACAATTGACCACATTCACACTATCAATCAGGTAATAGAGAAAAGCTCAGAGTATAACCAACCACTATACATAGCCTTCATGGATTACGAGAAGGCGTTTGATTCAGTAGGAATATCAGCCGCCATGCAGACACTGCGGAATCGGCGCGTAAATGAAGTATATATAAACATTCTGGAAGAAATCTACAGGGGATCAACTGCTACCTTCGTGCTTCATAAAGAAAGCAACAGAATACCAATCTAGAAGAGTGTAAGGCAGGGGGCACAATCTCCCCAATGCTATTTACCACGTGCTTACAGGAGGTTTTCACAAGCCTAGAATGGGAACAGTTAGGGATAAGAGTTAATGAAGAATACCTTAGTAACCCGCGCTTCGCCGATGACATTGCATTGCTGAGTAACTCGGGGGATGAATTGCAACTCATGATTACGGAGTTAGACAAGGAGGGCAGAAAGGTGGGTCCTAAAATTAATCTGCAGAAAATGAAAGTAATGTACAACAACGTCAGAAAGGAGCAGCGCTTCGAGATAGGTAATAGTGCACTTGAAGTTGTAAAAGACTATGTCTACTTAGGGTAGGTAATAACCACAGAGCCTAATAACGAGATTGAAGTAACTAGAAAAATAAGAATGGGGTGGAGCACATTGGGCAAGCACTCTCAAATTATGACAGGTAGATTGCCACTATCCCTCAAGAGGAAGGTATATAACAGCTGTATCTTGCCGCTACTTAGCTATGGAGCAGAAACCTGGAGACTTACAAAGAGGGTTCAGCTTAAATTGAGGACGACGCAGCGAGCAATGGAAAGAAAAATTGTAGGTGTAACCTTAAGAGACAAGAAGAGAGCAGAGTGGATTAGGGGACAAACGGGGGTTAAGGATATCATCGTTGAAATAAAGAAGAGGAAAGGAACATGGGCCGGGCATGTAGCGCGTAGACAGGATAACCGCTGGTCACTAAGGGTAACTGGATTCCCAGAGAAGGGAGGCAGGTTAGGCGCAGACAGAAGGTTACGTGGACAGATGAGATTAAGAAGTTTGCGGGTATAAATTGGCAGCAGCAAGCACAGGACCGGGTTAACAGGCGGAACATGGGAGAGGCCTTTGTCCTGCACTGGACGTAGTCAGGCTGATGATGATGATAATGATGATGATATTGATGATGATGATGATGACATAGAAAACCGCATCAGGAACCGTTTCTTCTGGCCGGGCATCTCTACCTTAGTGGCCAAGTACGTTGCACCTTGCCGTCTTTGTCAACGGCGGAAGCGACCAACTTCGTCTCTTGCTGGCCTTTTGCAACCTATCCCGCGTCCCGAGACTCCTTTCGCCGTCGTTGGCATAGACCTACTAGGACCTCTCCCCATCACGCCAGCAGGTAATCGTTGTTGTTGTTGTTGTTGTTTTAACTGTTTTGCTGTGGAGAGGTTGAGGAGCCTATGGCCTCGGCTACTCCATATCACAGAGTTCTGCAGCGAAAAATAAAATAATAATACAGAACGGTACACGAAAATTAACAATACGGAAAAGGAAAAAAAAAACACATAATAGCACACTGAAACCAGTTCAAATAACATGTCAATACACAGTTTTCTTCACGCAGTTCACACAGTCATAAACTACTTTCACGCACACCTTACTACTCTAATGCCAGCATATACATGACCACACTTTACATAATACTCATTTCTGGCTGTCAGTCATAGGCGCTTGTCCAGTCCGGTCTCCACTAAAAAGTCTGTCAGGAAGATTATTGCCTTTTTCTGAAGATGCATCTCAGGCCATGGTCCAAGTAGTTTCTTTATTGTGAGGGGCCGTCTGTCCAAACTTGCTAATTTGTTCTTTAATTTTTCTCTTTCCTTCGCGTATTTAATGCACTCCAAAAGAATATGGCGAACATTTTCTTCTGCATGACCACAATGGCATTCCGGTGAGTTGGATCGATGTATCTTGTGCAGGAAGCTGTTTGTGTATGCTACTTCCAATCTATGTCGGTGGATCAATGTCTCTAGGTGTCGTAGAAGGTCTGTCGCTATGGAAAATTTTCTGTGTGGATCAACTTCATAAAGTACCGTTTCCTTTGATTTAGGGCTCTCAAACCACTTCTCCATCGAACAATGGTTAGCTCCTTGCGATATAAAATGTCGAATATCCGTCCCAGATATAGGGATTGTGCAATCCCGTCCTTCCTTCAATGCTTTCTTCGCGAGACTATCAGCATCTTCATTTCCCTTTATTCCAATGTGGCTGGGTATCCATTGGAATACGATGTTGTGACCCTGCGATGAGGCATATGTCCACAGTTTCTGCGATACATTGTGGTATTTCACCATTTCTGTAAGTTGATCTCACATTTCTGATTAGCTAAAGAGCAGGTTTGCTATCAGTGCATATCACCCATTTTCGTGGATCTGGATTCTCGCAGATAAGCTTAACTGCTTCAATGATAGCCACCGATTCTGCTGTCATCGATGAAGATTTATGCAATAATTTGTACATCTTCTTTTCCTGAATTTCGGGTATAAAGACCGCACAGGCTGACGCTTCTTCTGTGCATGATCCATCTGTATATATCTTCGTTTTTTCATTATGCATTACATGAAGCTGATGAAGTACCAACTGTGCCGCTACTAGAGGTGCCATGGCTGCTTTCTTCTCTATGCCGTCTATTTCACGGAAAACGTTGAGAAGTGGCAGCGTCCAAGGTGGTTTTGAAGGTTTCCATTGTTTAAATTCTGGTACTACTGCTTGAAATGATGATATAGTATCCTGTGGTCTCGTTGCCGGCCTTTTTGTTAGTGCACCAGATAAAAAATGACTTTCATGTTGCGTGAAAATTCTAAATAAATGTCGAAATGTTTCTTTAGTTCGGAGTACTTTCAAAGGTGGCTCTCCAGCCTCCGCATACACTAAATCACTGGAAGTTGACCGTGGTAAACCCAGACATACCCTCAAGCTCCTTGCCAATAATAAGTGAAGTCTCCTTTCGGTGGAGGCTGGGAGTCCGTGCCGCAGGGGCGGTGAGTAAGTTACGATGGGGCGTATCCAGGCAACATGTAGGGCTAATAACGACTCTGTAGTACCACCCCAATTGGCCCCGCAGAGATGCCGGAGGATTCGAATGGCCTGATTCACTTTTTGTTCCAGGGACTGGACATGAGGCGACCATGTTAGTCTCCGGTCTAAAATTACTCCCAAGAATTTATGAGTTTTAACCATTTTAATAGGTTGATTTTGCAGAATAATCTGGAAGCCCCGCCGCGGTGGTCTAGTGGCTAAGGCACTCGGCTGCTGACCCGCAGGGCGCGGGTTCGAATCCCGGCTGCGGCGGCTGCATTTCCGATGGAGGCGGAAATGTTGTAGGCCCGTGTACTCAGATTTGGGTGCACGTTAAAGAACCCCAGGTGGTCTAAATTTCCGGAGCCCTCCACTACGGCGTCTCTCATAATCATATAGTGGTTTTGGGACGTTAAACCCCACATATCAATCAGAATAATCTGGAAAATTTCCAGGTCTTTTTAATGTGAACAGAAGTATGGCTGTTTTGGCCAGACTCAGTGCCATACCTCTTTGTTTTAGAAAATGGTCTACATTATCCAATCCTTCTTGTAGAGTTTGTTGTATATCCAAAAACGATGGACCAGACGTCCATATACTTATATCTTCAGCATGTACTGAACATCTGATGTTGGGTGGAAGATCATACGGGAGCTGCGCCATGACTGCATTAAAGAGAGTAGGGCTTAGTACGCTGCCCTGTGGCACTCCTTGGTTGACGACATGTTCTGACGTTGGGCCCTCCTGCGTAACTACAAAAATTTTCCAGTGCTTCAGGAAGTCAACGATCCAACTCAGTATCTTGCCCTTGAATCCCTGTAACGCCACGCCTTTCAGAACGTGAACGTGACTCACTGTGTCGTATGCTCGGTGGACATCAAGGAATACAGCGACAGTGATGTTTTCTTGCGTTCGTTGGTTTTCCACATCTGTGACCAAATCCAAAATGCAGTCCATTGTGCATCTACCTCTTCTAAAGCCGGCTATGCTTTCTGGTAGTAGTTTTTTCATGTCTTGCCACCATAAAATTCGTTCATTGATCATTTTTTCCATCACTTTTGAAAAACAACTTGTCAAACTAACCGCCCTAAACGAGTCCAACTGCATAGGGCTCTTTTCTGGCTTTAGCAACGGTACCACTTTTGATATCTTCCAACTTTCCGGAACTTTTTCTTCTTGCCAAATTTTATTATAGATGTCCAACAGGTGTAATTTTCCATTTTGCCCAAATTAGCAAGAGCAGCGTATGTAACTCCATCTGTTCCTGGTGAACTTGTTCGTTTTACTGAAGACAACACATATTGGAGCTCCTCTGGTGTGAAGCTGTCATCCAGATCTGATGAACTGATCGCAGAGTACTTTGTTACAACCGCGGAAGCTGATTCTGCTGAGGATTTATATTCGCTTGTATGGGCAGTCTCTCCATTTCTCAGTATAATATCGCAAAATTCTTCGGCAATCACCCGTTCGCTAACTCCTCGAGACAGCGCTAGAGCCTGTATGGTCTCGAGTGGACTACTGGCTGTCGGAGGGCGCGTACCATGTTCCACAGTTGAGTCGCCGAAGTAAATGGGGAAAGTGAGGCACATAAATCTTGCCACCTTTTGGTTGAAAGCATCTGCAGTTGGTTACGCATTGTAGTGTGTACTTTCTGTGCAACCTTGAACTCTTCTATATTACCTGACCTGCGATATCTTCTTTCAGATCGGCGTCGTATTGCCCGAAGCCTCCTATACTCAGCGTCAACACCCGAATACCCATCTGGAATGGGTACTGTACGAGTTGCTTTTGTTAGAAAATTTTTTATCTTAGATGCATACGTTTTCTGCGTCAGAACAGGGTTCAAGATTTTGTCTCTGTAGTTCTCGAAAGATTGCCCAGTTTGTAATTCTTGTTGTGCGGTTATTTCTTGTTTTCTTCAACTTTGGGTGATATATGAATACTGGCAAGTGGTCACTTCCTCTTGTATCAGCGTCTGCAGTCCAGTCTGCTCCAGCCGCTAATTCAGAGGAGCACACAGTAATGTCTAGTACGCTGCAGTAGTTATGCCCCCGTAGAAACGTTGGAGAACCATAATTTAGTATAGTGTAACCATAATCTTCGCATATTTTTACTATAGCAGATCCCCTTACACTACAACGCTCACTACCCCCACAATTCATGGTGCGCGTTAAAATCACCGCATATAATTATGGGATCATGGTCAGATCTACACACTGCAGCCAACTCTGCGTATGAAACGTTTGCTTGAGGGTGCACGTAAACACTAACTACAGTTACAGTAACGTTACCAAACTCCACTTTGCATCTAACGAATTCCGGCGCATCTGTTTTTGAAGTAGCCACAAGTGTCGACGGAATATCGCGTCTCACACACAACATCACTCTGCTTTTTGCAGCAGGACGGTCTGCTTGGTACACCACATAATTGGACAAGCGAAAGTTAGTGGATACTCTTGTTTCGGAAATACACAAAATCGGAAACCCGTGCTGAGCGAGGAATTTCCGAAAATCTCCACTCTTATTCTGCAAACCGTTGCAGTTCCACTGGAATATTGCACTTCTTTTGTACCAGTTAGATAGTCCGGTAGCCATGATTACGACAAGAGAAGATGCTCAACATCTAGCAGCAATTTCACTTCTGGTGAAGAACCTGCTTGTGGCAGGGATCGTAGAATTGCTTTGAGAGCCGCAAAGATTATTGGCAAAATGACTTGCTTGCTTCCGGCTGTCTCCGCCGAGATCGCATTCCTCGAAGAAGTTTTACTCAGCAAGCTGCTGTGACCCTTCCTTTGGTAGTCAGTGGCTCCTTGGCTGTGTCTGGCCTGGTAGAAAGTTCCACTTCAGCATGTTCCTGGGCCCGGACTTCTTTTCCAACGCGATGTTTTGGTGCTGAGCGCTTCAATACTTCCGAGTAAGAGTCGTGGCGCCACTGTTTTGCACTTCTTTGTGCCGCAGGAACATCTTCGACTATATCCGCATTGGGTGCTGAACCTTTTTGTATCTTATGGTACCCTTTTACAATTCTCTCTCTTTGTGCCGCTGATGCCAAACGGTTTCGAGAGCCGCCTGAGAACGACGCCGGATGTTGTCCAGCACAGTTTGCACACTTAGGTTGACGCTTCGAGGTGCATTCTTTGTAATCATGTGCGCCCGCACATACCTTGCATCTCTTGGTTCCCCTGCAAGTCTTAGCCTTATGCCCATATCTCTGGCAGTTGTAACACCTTACCGCCGGCTCAATGTATTCCTCGACAGTGTGAAACGTAAAGCCGAGAGCAACTCTTTTTGGCAATGGCATGTCATGTCTAAACTGGAGTATTACATTCGTATGGGCTGCATTGTGACACTTCCATCTTCATTTCTTACCCATCTCTTTTGTCGTGTGACCGAGATTACTCCAGCATCTTTAAGATAATCCAGTACGTCATAATCACTGTATTCGAGTGGAACATCTCTTATCTTTGCTAGGGTCTTTATGTAAGACTGAGGTATCATCACTTGTACAGGCAATCCAGCCAGACTCTTGATCAGCAGTAACTTGTTTGCCGAGTACAAAGACCGTACTCCAACACAAATACTTCCGTCTCTGTTGATTCTTTATGATGTCACTTTCTCATTGATAGCAGAGATTATCTCAGACGCTATGCGATTGGGATTCACCTTCCAGAAGGAGTCCTCGGCAGCGATTGGTCTGAATACCACCAGTATCCCCGTAGCTCTGTTCTTGTGATGGGTGACCACCGTGTAAGCTCCCTCGTCTTCCTTGGGTGCTTCTGTATCCATCTGTGTCATGTCATTAAGGGAGTACGTCGATGTAGCGTCATCGTTGTCAACCTCTTCCTCCTCTGTACGCCTCTTCTTGCACTGCGAGGCCTTGCTGCTCTCTGTAGGGGACGTCGATATTGTTGCTGAGCCTGCAGCAACTTGAAGTCGAGCGGGATGGATAAGTGGTGCTCCTCTTGGCGCTAGCGGCATCTCGTTGTCCCCCATACCCGGGCTCTCCCAGGTATGAGGCACGGGCCCGCTAAGGGGCAACTCTGATCGCGATGCGTAGTGAAACTCCGACTCACCGATGTTTAGCTGCCACTCTGGAGACAGTCCACCCACCGCACACACTGTAAAAAGATCCTGAACTGAGTATAATAACTGAATTAAGAGAGCCAAATGAAGCTACGGGCTTCTTCCATTCACTTCTTCTTCCCTCCTCCCTCTTTACGTATGCCTCAGCAGGTAATCGTTCTATTGTGACTGCTGTCGATCACCTGACACGGTTCGCAGAGACTGCTGCACTATGCACAAGTTCTGCTTCAGACGTCGCAGACTTCTTTCTCAACGCCACTGTATTGCGTCACAGTGCACCTCGCGTCCTCTTGAGTGATCGCGGCAAGACGTTCCTGTTAACCATAATCGAAACCTTGCTCACAACTTGTGGCACAGTACATAAGACAACGTCAGCCTACCACCCCCAAACTAATGGGCTGACAGAGAGATTTCATCGAACACTAACAGACATGCAGTCGATGTACATCGCACCAAACCACGACAACTGGTATACGATTTTGCCTTTTGTGACGTTTGCCCATAACACCACAGTTCAAAGAACTACTGGCTACTCGTTTTTCTACTTCATGTACGGCCACTCACTGATATTCACCATGGATGTCTCTTTCCTAAATGATACAACTGACGCCTAAGCAACCGTATCAGGGCAGTTCATCTCAGGCTCGAGGTATGTCGGTGACGCGCTGGCCTTAATAGAGAAGCCAATCAGCAAGATCGCAAGCAACGCTATGACAGCTCTCATCGTGACGTCTGCTTCAATCCGGGGGATGAAGTGTTGCTTTCGACGCCAATTCGTACTCCAGGATTGTGTGACAAGTTTAAGTCACTACTCATTGGACCCTATACAATCAATGAGCAAACATCCCCAGTGAACTATCCTGTCACTCCCACTGACCTTTCTTCGGATCGTCGCCGCCGTGGTTCGGAGATTGTCCGCGTATCGCATCTGAAGCCAATCGTTCGACGTTTTGTTTCCGTCTAAGACGCGTCCGGCCTGGCCGCTCACGCGTGGGGGGCAAATAAGCGTGAACATTATTCATACGCGTCGTCTTAGCATATGTACATACTCAACATGATCAGTCTGACCTGTGTTGTGTGTGGCACAGGCTCGGCAAATAAAAGAAGTATCGTGCAGCCAAAACGGTGCCCTACAATATATATATATATATATATATATATATATATATATATATATATATATATATATTAACAAAACACGAACTCTATTGTGCTTTTCACACTTTCTCAATAATTATTGTCTTGCACATTTTCTAACCTCCCAATTCACTAAGCGTGAAACGTTAGCGGAGGATGACGAGATAGATACGCTTAAAACTGTACATTTACTGTCCTTTGGTGTTCCTTGCATAACTTGCAAGAACCCATAATGATCACTACTAGATTCAGATTCAAATGCGTTGAATTTGTTTCCAATGACTCATCAAGATTACCAAAGCCACTCGGGATCCAAATTTGCATGTTACAAAACGCCTTTGCACATGCTTTTTTGCTTAAAATGCGTTTTCAAGACGTTCCGAAAACTGCGGCGTTTTTTACAAAACTTTTCATGGTAAACAAGAAGAGTATAGCCAATTCAAAAATCATTAAAGCCTTCATTCTTTCCTACACTTCTCCGAGCTTATTTTATATAACCCATTTTTGATTATTTGTTCACATTGATTATTATTAGGCATTATATAATCAGTTGTCAAATTGAAATATAACCCCTATCGTTTATGTGCCCACAGTGAGCACTAGTAGGCAGTATATAATCTGTTGTCTAGGAAGAGGTGGCTGGGTCATTTCTGTTCGTTATTCAAAAAAAGGAAATGAAATACTGTTGAAACTGTAGCAATGGTTGATTAGAATTTTTAAAAATTGGTACTGCCCACAGTACTTGCGTAGGTGATTACTGCTGCACAAATAAAAAAAGATAAAACAACGTGATTTAAACGTTATTTTTTGTTGTTTTTGCTTTTCTAAACATGTTTTCATTATTGTATCTATTATTCATTTCTAGTTCTCATGGCGGTCTCTGACGTTTGTTAGAAATCAACACGTCTATTTTTAAAATAAACATCTGTAGAGGCCACGAGCCCAATATCCCCCTACAGCATAAAACTGATCCGCACATGCCTACCACTCTCTCACTTTGTCGTGAAAATGCGTTTACAACAGAGCACAAAACTATAAATTCTGACTTAGTTAACCTTATAAAGGGGAAGATGAACTAAAATATTACCTTCACGTAAGTTACATTTCATTATGGTACTTACATATCTCCAGCAATCCTTAGGGCCAAATATAACTCTCCCCGCTTCTACAGATACATTGGTCGAAGGTAGCCAGTCAGAGCTGAAATTAACAGGGATTTCCTTCAGGGAACTTGTCTTTGTGGGGTCTGTAGATGGTCGCTTAAAAACGAGAGGGTTAATTCTAGCTGCTATAATATTGTCCCAGATGCGTTTTGATATGACGACAATAAAAGAAATGCTCATTCAACTTTTCGCACTCTTGCTGCCGCCAGTGTTCTAAGCACACACATAACTATGGCACATAAACAAACTCAGTTAAGTGGAATACTTCAATGGAATATTCTGAACTTCTTTGTTGTTTACTGTAAAATGAATAAATGTATCATTTTCGTTAGATAACGCGAACACATATCCCAGGCAGGTATACACTATCCAACAATACTGCACTTACTGAGTATTATTAAAATTTCTAAATCATACTTTATGTAATGTACCATCTAACCCAAGTAGCCTAAATTGGCTGGAGTGCAAATCATTGCCCATGGGTGAAGCCGCACACACCGTAAGGTTGTGGACTGCGACATTCGTCTTACTAGTAGCATGATCTGTTGGCGTGTTTAGAAAAAAAATGTTTCATGATTTCGAGTACTTCGTACTCAACTGAGCGAGAGCACTGAGCCGTCCCGTTAGAAGAAAATTGTTGAGAAATTCAAAACAAACTAACAGATTTCGTTCGTCGAATGAGAATGAGCATTCTGTCACACGCCAAGGGAATTTAACGAGGCAAGCTTTTTTGGTCGCATAGGGCTCAAATGCATCCTTCTGTTACTAGTTTTCATTAGTCAGCTTCAACTTAAGGCACATTTTATTAAAGACTGAGTCACCAATACTCTTCTTGGTGGGTTATTTCATCAGAAACAGCTATCTATTACTCTATAAATAACGTAACTTTTAGACTAACAGGTAATATCCACTTGATGTCTAAATGACCACCACCAAAAACAGCATATTTCTGAGATCTTTGGAAGGTAAGAGCTCGCTTCACTATAGCTGGCATAGCGTTGTGCGTTCTTCTACTCCGACAATTTTTTGAACCTCCTTGATGTTGCCCAAGGACGTTTAAAAAATTTCTGGAGTACAATTTCTTGTCCACAAGTAAAGCTGTGGCATCAGTAAAATAGTGGCTGTGGCCGCCATCTTGCAAGAGCGTGATGAGCTGTTGACGCTCGGCAAGGGCGAAAGAACGTTTTTCTCGCACGCCAAAGGTGCTTAACGTGGCAACCTTTTAGGGACATATAGGGCTGAAAGTGCGTCCTTGTGTTACTAGATTTGTATAGTAAGCCTTGAATTCAAGGTAAATTCCATCGCAGATGAAGTCACCGATACTAGTTTTGCGGAGAATTTCTTCGGAAACAACTACTTTATAATTTGTAAGAAACGTAGCCTTTAGACCAACAAATCAAAGCGACTTTACCTCTAAGAAGCACCACCAGAAAATACCATGTTTCTGATATCTTTGGAGGCCAAATGCTGGCTTTCCCACTGCTGGCAAAGCATTGCAGGAGCTTCCGCTCCAGCAAATTCTTTAAACCTCTTCGATCTAGGCTAACGTCTTTCTTGTTGTTGTTCAGCTAACAACAATTGCAATACCCCCTTTGGGGTATATTCCAAGAATTGAGCGGCTTCAAGAAGTAGTACAAAATTTTAGAATGAAAAAGGTTATCTTTAGTATGTATAGAGACTTACTAGACAATTAAGGCACTTGGTGTATTGAATCAATCCAATAAACCATTTTTTAGTAAATCAGAGGTCATAAATCTATGAATACCATTTTATGCAAAAATATTGTTCTGGACACGTTGAAATAATGATAACGATTGGTTATTCAATCAACTAAGTTTGTTATTTAATATATCATAAGTCGTTCAAAGCAAATCTCATATGCTCTCACTGCATAGGTTTGAAGTTTATCTCTCATCGCAGAACTAAGTTGTGATGCTTAAACATTTTGATTTTGATTAATCCTACTACTTGTAAGTTTTGTCTATGTTTGAGGTATCCTTTTGAGCCAACATAGCTAGCGATTTCTGGGCCATTCAAATTGGAGCTGTTTGAACCATCTCCTGTAGCTGTCCTCGTATCTTCGCTTTGTAGAGGGCATATGATTCACAATTGAACAGTGCTTAAGTGCACTAATTCATTGATATATCACTGTAACAAGTGTCACTTTATTTAGTTTTTTTCAAGAACCTTTGTTTCAATGAAAATAACACATTATACACGTCAGTATGTGTTGCAGCAGCAATATTTAGGGAACGCTTAATGTTCGCATTTAGGAGTTGAACGTGATAGCGACATCCTGCTCCTAGTGCGTACCACAAACACGTGCATGAAACGTTTTAGAATTCGCTATGCCCCTTCCCCCCAACCCCCTTACGCAGGCTTAAGAAAATGGGCGCAGTACCGTATGTTCTTTTTGTAGTAGGGTACCGGCTTTTACATTAAACACACATGTAATTATTGAACCAGCAAATTTAAAGACGACGACTTATACACACACACACACACACACACAAAAACAAACTGCCAGACCTTCACAGAATGCACAGAAGGACATTTCTAAAGCATTCGTTAGAGATTCTTCAGGTGACTGGACAAATACACTAGGCAGACTCCTACCAAAAAACTTATCATAATTTATGTGTGTCCCCGCCGTGGTGGTCTAGTGGCTAAGGTATTCGGGTGTGGCCCCGCAGGTCGCGGGATCGAATCCCGGCTGCAGTGGCTGCAATTTTGATGAAGGCGGAAACGTTGTAGACCTGTGTGCTCAGATTTGGGTGCACGTTAAAGAACCCCGGATGGTCGAAATTTCCGGAGCCCTCCACTATGCCGTCTCTAATAATGATATGGTGGTTATGGGACGTTAAGCTCTACATATCAATAAACCATATTTTTGTGTTGTATGCAGGCAATCATTTTGCTTGCTTCTTTGAGCCTTACAAAGTATGGCACATACCCGATACACCATCCTTTGACACTATTAGGAGAAGCGCGATACCCGCTGCACAGTTGCAAATTGCAAATATCTTTGCACAATTTTTCATGTAGTACCTGAATATGAAGATGATGTATAATTGATTGATTGATTGATTCATATGTGAGGTTTGACGTCCCCTAAACCACCTTATGATTATCAGAGTTGCCGTAGTGAAGGGCTCCGGCAATTTCGACCACCTGGGGTTCTTTAACGTACACCCAAATCTGAGCACACAGGCCTACAGCATTTCCGCCTTCGTCGGAGATGCAGCCGCCGCAGCCCGGATTCGAACCCGTGACCTGCTGGTCAGCAACCGAGTACCTTATCCACTAGAACTCTGCGGTGTGGCTGAACATGATGATGATTCTTGTAATACTGGCACACACTGACAAAAGGGAGATCAGCCAAGAACCGAAATGGAGGATTTTCAAGTTAAAGCTTATGGCTTCACAAACACGAAGTAACCTTGAAGTGATATATATATATATATATATATATATAGAATGAGAGAGAGAGAGGGAGAGAGGAAAGTCGATAATTGAAAAAGGAGTATATCTTAGCAAGGAGGCATGCTATCAGATACATTTGACACAGAGATAGTGATGGGGGTTCAAAACGAATGATATGAGTAGAATCATGCACACTAATATGGCAGTTGCTTTGTTTAAATTGTAGATTAAAATACAGCGCAGAATAGACGTCCCTGTGGCTATAAGCTAAATTAATGCTTCCAAACGATAAAATTACTGCCACATTTAGTTATTTTCCTAATTTTCTAATTGGAGCTACCAGGTATCTTTTCCACTGATAAGAATATTGGTGACAGATATTTTCTCGCAAACCAGAGATAACAGTGGCTCCAGTAGATTTACTTCATGTCGATAATAATTTAGTTGTAGATTTCTACAATGCGATCTCGTATGAGTAACCTCCAATTACCGTGTTACGCACCACTTTCTATTCCAACAGCATCTTCGATGTGAAAAATCTAGAAATTTATTTAATGAGTAAGAGGTCATTTTATTGTGCGAAAAAATGATCTCTAAACCTTATTTCTGTCACGCAAGCCGTATCAGCCAAATCGAAAGCGAACCACTAAGAGATACGGTGGTTAATGTATCCGACTTATCATTGAGATATATGCCAGAATGGCTTGCTACCCGTAACATCTGAAGTTTTTGCAAGTTTCTAGGTATTTGTCATCGAAATACTTATAGAACTGTTAGAAAGGCTCGAGAAGACAGCGCAGCTCTCGCTGAGAAAGAATCCGTAATTAAGACTGCTTCTCGATCCCCGAAGAAAGTTTGCGCCGTGCCAGTACAATAGCCAATATAAGCTATCATTATTGGTGTGTAATCTCAAAGCCCAACCGAAAAGACGAGTCAAAGAAATGCGAAAAGATACTTACCCCAGCCTTTTGATTTGATACGAATGCATCAGTCGCAGTTACTTTGGTCATGTTAACGTGTGCCTTGTAATCTTGTAATTGATCATTTAATTTTTTGAATGACATTCATTTCGCGTTAGAGTAGTAATCATTCTCCAATTCTGTTATAAGGTTTAAATTAAAGTTACTTGTTGAGAAAACATGTTTTATTTTGACGTTCAGTGGTTCTAGCAACGCCTCAGCGAACATCATCTGAGGAGAGTGAGATCGCGACAACTGTGTTTCAAAAAATAAGCTTCTCTTTTTAATAAAGCATAAAACTATTATCTCTGGGGCGAAGTGAGTAGTTGTAAAAATGTTTTTTTACAGCTAGTGCTTTGAATTTGTTTAACAATGAAGAGAGTCCCGCTTTCTTGTAGAGCACATTGTTAGCAACAAACTTAGGCAGTTCAAGGCAGAATCATACCGCTTCTTTTTCTAACAGTGTTAGTGGTCTCATTGTACAAATCACACTGCCAAAAAATAATGCACAGCCGAACTCCAAGAGTTGTGCCTGACATTTTGTAATGGTCGGTAGGTTGGTCGGTCGGTTGGTCCTAAGAGCACTGGCACAACCCACCTCGGGAGATCGGCTATGAAGCGGATGTTACCTCAACTTTGAGATAAAGTTGGTTTACCCGACGAAAGTTTAGATGAACATGTTTGAACAAAGAACATATTGGTAACTCAATATTTAGGAGAAGAATAAGTAGAGGTAAGAAAAAAATGAACCCAACAAGCTTGTATGATTGAAATCGAAGTGAATTCATGCGTAAACCTAACATTTTGTTTGTTTTGTTTCCTTTACAAAATTGCACTTGGCCTCGCACACGCACCTGTGACTGAATTCTTTTTCAGTTTCTCGAAAGAAAAGAACCGTCGGAAAGGATAAATGCAAAGCCAACCTATAGAGAGGTTATTTTAACACTCTCTTTTTTGTTTTGTATATAGGCTGCGTATTACGAGCAGAGAGTCAGTTTCGTTTAAAGGGCGCATGAGGTAGACTGTGCCTGACTAGACCCGTGAAAATATAAAATTCAGTGAAGGAACTTGGCATTGTAGTCTCGCCTAACCAATTCAATGTCCCGAGGAACCTTCTCTTTGATGTTAGGGTTGGCCTCCATGAATCTTTTCCTGTAACGACCGCAAGATATGGGTGGACCGTGACCAAGGTTGACTATGTCACACGGTAAATGAAGGCTGCTTTTATGCGCTCTAATGCTGCCTCAGCGGGGTCACCTTCTTTATCGAAGCTGTTGTCTTGTGTCATGTGCGCCCTGCATTCTTTTACTCAATTGTGGAGAGACGTTTCTGTTTGCATTAAGTGACAAAACTTTAAAAAGATGCGGAACAGTTCACAAGACAACGTATACGAAGCCTTCTCAAGTTAATTTCATCACAAAGCGATGCTGCAGCACACTAAATGTGAATGTAGTCTTGTACATTAGGCCAGATGAACACAACTGGGACAAAACCTTACCATTACTCACGTTTGCATATATTGTCTCAGTCCAATGTACTGCTAGATATTCACCGTTCTTCTTCTTTTATGGCTAATCAGGGATATTCACATTTAACACTTCAATCTTAGGTAGTACTACCGATAATTTTCCAACTACACCAGAACAATTAAGCTCCAGAGTTCAAAAATGTTGATAACTTGCTCAGATTACTCCAGTAACCAGGCAACACGAGCGGAGGCAGCGGTATGACATCTCTAACCAGGACGTATCTCTCCACCCTGGTAACGAAGTGCTCCTCTGAACGCGTTCTCGTGTTCCCAGGTTATATGAAAAGTTACAGTCACGATTTCTTTGTCTTTAATCAATAATTATGCAAACAACTCATGTTAACCATCCTGTCAATCTCGTGAACATTCCGCGTGACCGTCACTGCCATTGTCCCGAAATAATGCATAATTCACGCCTGAAAGCCATCTTTCGACGTCGTTCTCTAGCCTGAGTTACGGCCAGGCTGGCCACAAGGGTGCGCGAGAAAATTTGTGCGAGTATTGTCAATGCATTAAATCTTTTAATATCTATGAAAACATGAAGTAAAGAAGTAAACATCCACATCATTTCTTTTTTCTGAACAGCGGCACTCTGGCTTCTCTCACAACATATATATTGTAATGATGCGAAAAGCAGTGCTCAGGAGGCAAGGAAACATACTAAGCTAGAGTTGAAAAAGAACGAAGTAGAGAATAGAACAACCCACCTGCAGCAAGGGTGCTGTCTGTGTCTCGTTTATTCTTTGACCATGGCGCAGTCGTCGAAACACTGGGCGAACCTTAGCTGCTAGCTTGAGGTAACGTGCTTATCTGTGTAACGCTGCCAGGCTTTTCGTTGATTGAACCCGGAAGTATTCATCCCAACACCAGTGGACGGAGTCCAGGCCTTCACGGTGGCCCAAGGGAACTACTTGACCAGCAGCGCGCACCTTCACGCCAAACTGTACGACATTCTTCCTGGGAACGCAGTTCATGCTTCCCATGGCGTGGATAGCGCAAAAAAGTTTATACCTTCTTCTGAGCCGCCAAGGCACGCTGTCTGTGCTCCCTTCACCGTGGATGCTACGATTCTCAGTGGATGCTCAGTGAATGCTACGACCACCATATACAGCGTGGACGTGATTTCTTGTCCAAGTGTCCAAGTGCATAGGTCCTATGCACTCTCACTCAACTGTCACACAAGATAGACCGCTTCGCGTCATTGAGCTCTGGGGTCTGGCCGGTCGCCTCATCTCATACCGCTCTTTCGAAATACCGGAGTTCTGGGGCTTCCCAGATGACGCTGATATGTGGGTGGCGGCTATCATTATTACCCTCGACTATCTGCATGCGTGGCCCAAAAATTTTAAATAGCAGATAGCCGTCACTCTCTTTCGGGGTACTGCCAAGGTGTGGCACGAATACAAGGGCGTAAAGCAGATTGTGAGAAGAGCCTGCACCACTACTGCATCGCAGGTGGGCGTGAAGCAATTGAGCTGGCTGGAATTGAGCGCAAGGCTCCTTGGAGTTTTAGGGCAGGTCCGCCACCGCCCATGCAAGCCCAACGAGACTACCGCGTATGAAGCTAATGAAAGGCTCATCCTCTATGCTGCTGTGAGACAGCTCAGCATCGACAGGACAGTTCGAATCCATCCCACACATGAACAGCACACTCGAGCGGTTTTCACATCCAGTCCAGAAGAACGTTCTCTCGCCGATTTTCGGCCACAGGACCGACAACGTGGCACCAGCACATGCATGACATCAAGCTGCCCAATACCCAAGGTGGCCACTTTCTACGATATAAGTCCACATCGACGGAATTGGCGAGCCTATAACAGTCGTACAAACAGGAGCTTTACGTACAGCGCTGCAATGACACCATGCCCCGGTCATCCTCCAGCCCTGGTCCGAGGCACGTTTGCGTGGTCGCTAATGGAGTGCTATGCCTGCCGGTGCACTAGACTTGCACATACAAATCGAAACCGGAAGCAGAGTTCCTGGCCGTAGTTCCCGTCCTCGAGGACTTGCTTGAGAACATGGTTTTAGGAGCTGATTACCTTTTGTCTGGTGAAGTTCAGCTCACTATTGATGGTCGCCGAGTGAAAGTGCGCTGCCTGAGACAGTGAATTTTCTCGGCTCCAGACTTCCTACGAATTTTCTGAATGAATATCAGCACAATGCGCAAAGCAAGGATATCGCTTTTTTCAACGAAATGTTCATGGCGACCGAATATGAAGCTTAGCGACAACACCAACCTGCAACGTCTACGCATCAGTTAACGTCAAGCATAGGCTCTCATAATGTCAAAATAAACAATTGTTTGCCATTATAAAAAGACTTTCGGACTGCTTTTCAACCTCCTGTAAGGTAAGACGCACGGCGATTGCAAAACACAGGATTATATCCCAAGAAGCCACAAGACCGTTTTGCCAGCACCCAAATGGAGTATTAGAAAAAAAGGAAAGAGATGTCATCAAGAAACAAGGGAGGATGCTTTCAGATGACGTGATCCAGCCTTCCGGCAGTCCATGAGCGTTTCCCATAGTGCTTTTTAAAAAGAAACATAACACCCTTAGATTCTGCGTAGACTGTAGGACACTGAACAGCGTAACCAAACTAGATATATACCCTCTGGCTCGTATCGATGACACACTCGATCGACTACGGAGTGCAACTACTTCTCCTTTTTTGATCTTAAGAGCGGGTACTGGGAAATTGAGGAGGATGAGCGCGACCGCCAAAGGACGGCATTCATAATCCCAGGAGGCCTTTACGAATTTAAAACGCTTCCATTCAGTGTGTGCTCAGCGCCAGCGACGTTTGAGAAAACGATGGACGCTGTCCTCATGGGACTGAAATGGATGTCCTGCTCGGCACAATATTAGAAGCCAATCGTTCAGCAGACGTGACCATCAAACCAGAAAATTGGCACTTCGGTTTTGAAGAGATGCTTCTCAAAGAGGTCATCAGCTCCGAAAGCCTTCGTCCGGATCCCGAAGAGACAGCTGCTATCGTGAAGTTTTCGACACCCACAGACAAGAAGTCAGTACGTCGCTTCCTTGGTTTATGCGCGTACTATCAGTGATTTGTGGAAAATTTCTCCAACATTGCTGAACCACTTACTAATCTAACAAAAGACGACGTGTTATTTATGTGGGCAAGTAAACAACAGGAAGCATTTGGTGAGTTAAAAGCACACCTGCAAGCTTCTTTTTTCCTCGCCCATTTAGAAGAGACTGCCGAACCTGAAGTTCACACTGATGCGAGTCCCAACGGCCTCGAAGATATTCGAGTCAAGTGGCAAAAAGACGAGGAAAAAGTGCTAGCTTATGCCAGGCGCAAGCTTTCCAAATCTCAGACAAACTACTCTGCAACTGAAAAAGAGTTTCTCGCTGTCATCTGGGTCATAAAAAATTCCAACCGTACCTCTACGGTAGACCATTCCGAGCAGTCAGTGACCACCATTGCCTGTGTTGGTTGGTGAAACTCAAGGATTCCTCTGGCTGTATAGCAATATGGACCCTTAGGCTACACAAGTGCCGACTGCCTGTTACGCGCATCAGTGGAGACAAGGGAGGCGGATGAAGAAGACCTCCCGTTTCTAGGCATCGTCCAGGCATCAGAAATCGCTCAACAACAAAATGACTCCTATTTGCTGCCACTTATACAGCGTCTCCAAGGACCTCAACGTAACCTCCCGTGTACTTTATCTAGAGGGATCCCTTTGTTCCATCTTCGAGAACGGCTCCCTTACAAAAGAAACTTGGAGCCCAATGGTGACAAGTTTTTTTCTAGTTCTACCTGCACCTTTGGGAGTCGAGATTCTGCGCAACATGTCATAATGAGCCAACATCTGGAAATATGGTGGCAGCCGTACATTTGCCAGAATTCATCTAAATTTTACTGGCCAAAGCTGTTAGCATCAGCTCGGCTCTATGTGAAAACTTGGCCGTGTGTGTCAAACACGCAAAACTTCATACGTGAGAGCAGTAGGCCTCCTCCAGCCAATAGAACCACCGGATGCCCCCATTCCAACAAGTCGGTATGAATTTTTTAGGCCCGTTTTCCGAGATTGACTGCACGCAAATGTGTATAGTCATAGCCACGGACTATCTAACAATTTACGCTGTGACTGACTCACTGTACAGTGCAACGGCTCTTGAAGTTGCCAAGTTCTTCATCAACACCATAGTCCTCAGGCATGGTGCACCCAGCGTCGTAATTACAGATCGCAGCACAGATTTTTACTGCAGACCTAATGAAATGTCTGATGCGAATGACCATACAGATAAGAGAAGAACTATGACATCCCATCCTCAAACAAATGGCCTAACGGAGCGCCTGAACAGAACTCTGACTGATATGCTTTAAGTGTATCTCGACATCGAACATATACTGTGGAATGAAATATTGCCCTACATCCCGTTTGCATATAATACAG
>WOVY01007644.1:0-29857 GCA_013436015.1 Rhipicephalus annulatus | reverse complement strand
AGTAAACCGACTGCCTATTGGCTGGTGTTACCTTCCTGCGATTCTTTTCCTCCTATTTTCCTTCCTTCAGAAAACTAAAGCAACAAACTAGTTTTTTTACAGTTTTCACAAAGTTTTCTGTGAAAAACGAAAACACAAGAATATTGTAGCTCAGTACAACCGGTTAAAGTAACAGGAGCACATTTTTTCTTACTTTTGTGATATTTCTGCTTTGTGATTTGTTGATATCCTTAGACTTTTCCGTGCGACTCTGAAGGAAGTGAGTGTTATAAGCAGTTAAAAAAAGTTTAGCCACAGCCTCTCCCTTTCCGCAGAAATACCGTACTTCTTGGAAAGACCACGTGAGCAAGATGTCCTGGAAGGCGAAAACGTCGAGCTTATCTGCAGCGGCGCCGGTTCCCCAGCGCCGGAACTCTCGTGGTACAAGGACGGTATGACGTTACTCAAGAATATTTTCAAACGCTCCAATTTTTTTCTGACTGTTCTTAGTCTGCGTGCACTTAAGGAGGGCTGTTTGCATTGTTCTTTTTTTAGTGCTTTCTAAGGCGAAGTTGCAATTATAGCATTGAATACGTTACGAGGATAGTGTACAAAACTCACCATGGTAAGTGATCCGATAAAATGGAAATCGAAAACAGATGCAAGGGGAGCAAACACTACAGCAGACTAAATAAACACTAAACAAACAGCAAAAATGGCAACAGATATTGGTGAATTCACGCTTGCATTGGCGCGGGACGTGTATCTTTTCGCCCTCGGAATTCGCATTTAGGGAGCGTATCTATCTATCGATCTATCCGTCTGTCTGTCTGTCTGTCCTGTCTGTCTGTCTGTCTGTCTGTCCTGTCTGTCTGTCTGTCTGTCTGTCTGTCTGTCTGTCTGTCTGTCTGTCTGTCCGTCTGTCTGTCCGTCCATCCGTCCGTCCGTCCGTCCGTCCCGCCTGTCCGCCCGTCTTTCCGTCTGTCCATCTGTCCGTCTGTCCGTCCGTCTGTCCGTCCGTCTGTCCGTCCGTCCATCCGTCCGTCCGTCGAAGAAGGCCTAGCTAAACAGCAGATACGCCGAAAAGCTGCTTATTTTGTCTACATTTCGGTCAGAGCCGGACATTTCTAAGACTACTCTCCATAAAACAGTCGGACTCCGACCGAAAGACCGAGAAAAGAACGTTTACATATACAATGCATGTAGTGCCGCCCCCGGCATGCTGTCAAATACGTCTCCAATTCGGTGCGAAGACCAAGACAGTAGTTCGGAAACTAACACACGATTTTCACCTGAAGCCTGTTTGACTGAGAGCTTGTCATATGCGTGCTGAAAATAAACATGAATTCCAGTTAAGTTTAGAACATTATCGCCAATTAGTCAAGTTTTTTTCGTACTCATACCTCTCCTTCCCGCCCACACACACAATTTGCCGTGTGGACCGCCACTACGTTAGCTGCCTGCTACCTGGCCCTTCGTCTCAAGTGGTTGCCAACCCCTGCTTTAAGTTGCGTAGCGTCATAATTACACAGTGTGTGAAGATATTTGTTCTTAAGCATTGTAACATCATCTGGAAGGCTCATCTTCCAATATGCGTGTGGTGATTCGATGCGTTCTTCCCCTCTCGTTAGGTCAGCGCATAACGCCGGACGGAGAAAGCGTCAAGGTACTGCACAGCGGCAAGGTACTCCGACTCCAGGGTGTGGCCAGGCAGGCGCAGGGGGTCTATACATGTCACGCCGAGAACGCCGCTGGCTATTCCGAAGCTCACGCGGACCTTTCCGTTCACTCGAAAAGTGAGTACTTATAACACAGAATTAGATAAGAAGAATGCCAACCATTTTTATGGAGGAAAAACAATGTGTGCAGCTTGAACTAGTGGTGCAAGGCCAGATTCATCGGCAAAGCTATATATACTGCAATGACCTACATATCGATGAAGATAAAAGGGCGTTGTGTCAGTGAAGCTTCCGCATATGGGTGCATTCAGTGTAAAGAGTAGCATGCTTTAAACCACAAGTAATTATGCGCGTGAGGTATTTTCGAACTTGATAATAACATAACCACTTCAACTTTATCAATCACACTGCAGTAATTCACATTTCAACTTATGGAGTAACACCATGCAATCAAGGCCAAACCCCATAAACGTGAAAACACACGCGAAAGCAACGAGCGCTGCTATTAGCAACGGAGCAGGGCAACGAAGCACGAAGTGTCGCGTGGTAGTTTTCGCGTAATCGCTCGGTTCTCTAGATTTGGAAACCATCGCTCATCGCCCGGAAGTGCTGTGCTAAAAGCGCCGGAACAGGACGTACATGACTGACGTACTTCCGGTTCTCTCCATGTGCCCCAATACCACCACATCTTCTCATGCTCCTCTCCGCCCGAGTCACGTGTGCACAACGAAGAAATAACGCAATGTTTATGCACCTTCATGTAAAAGCAGTGCTGCAAAGCAATAATAAACCCCTTCCGTTTCATTATAAAGCAACACATTTTATATTCACATTGCACATTGCCCACTACGCGGAAATTTAGGTACGAGTAGACGGCCTCACCCTAGCAACAGCGAGGTTCGCTCGCCGATGCCTCCGCGTGAATGAGGTTTGCCTGCGCAAGCGACTGTTCGCGCGAAGGCAATCTACGTCGCGTCGCTCGTCGCGAGCATTTTCGCAGTTATGGGGTTTGGCCTTCAAAGTGGGCACCAAGTTTGTTGAAGTACGCACTAGGGAGAGGATATCGCTGTCGTGTTACACTCCTAAACACCAAGCCTAAGTGTACTCTATTTTCGCTAATAATGTTAAGCTTTTGTGTAGATAAGCTCTCCCTAGTAGCACTAAGTATGACTAGACTTGGCTAAACATGGCTAGACATGTCACGTGACTACGTCTTGCAGGATTTTGTTTTCGTCAAGTAAGAATTGTTATGTGATTAGTCGCCGTAACATGTCACAAGACTGGCTATTAGTCAAAATGGTGATGTTAGCCAGGTGACGCTGAGTTTACTCGCGTCTATTGTGGATCGAATAAAGTTGTTTCACTCACTCTCCGTCTTACTTTTTAACTTTGTTATGACGTCTCTCTTTCTCTCTCTTTATATATATATATTGTGAAGAGGTTTATTAGGTGATGTTGCATGGTTTTGGTGACGTGACTAAGTGTTACGTGATTTTATTCACGTGACAGGAGCTTACATCACGTTACGTAATGTTTAGCCATGTGATCTTTTCCGTGATGTTGCTTGATTCAATTGATGTGACTAGTTACATGATGTCACGTAACGTTTAGCTGCGTCTCGAGTTGTTTGCGTGATGTTATGCGATTGCAGTCCAGTGACTAGTTGACCTTCATAGTTCTTACTTTCAACGCCGGACAAATCAGTGCTCGTGTTGTAGTAGTGATAAGAAGTTGAAGAGGACGAGACTGCCCAGTACCCATTTATGATGATGATGATTCTTGTTCGTACTACGCAACGTGACAAAAAGATTGAGCTTTGTTCTTAAAACCCACAGATACTCTTGCGCATTACTCTTAGACAACTCAAAGCGACAGCCATCATCTTTTCATTCGATGCATTGACCATCCGCCACTCTCCCCCGAATACTTTCTGCACCTCTCCTGGTTTTGTAATGCCTGCTCTATCGGCCTAAGTTTGACCAAACAACAAGTCCGGTAGAGATGTCCTGACGCTACGTTACGTGACGTAACAGTGATGCCATAGTGATGTTACAAACTTTGGCGATATGTGATGTCTTGAGACGTTATCACATCTTGACGTTGACACCACGGGACGATGGTCCACACCGATGATGAATTCTCGCGTTTCATAAAGCATCCAAAGCTTTCGCCTTTATGGACTTTTAAGAACAGAACTATTTTTCGCGTATTAATGGGGCACGATTTCACAATCCCGAAAACACCACTGTTGGCGTGACAAGGCGCTCGGTGAGCAAAAAAAAAAAAAAACGCACCAAACGAAAAAGTGGGTAGCGGCGCCACCTTGTGACGCCTGTACTGAACATCGGGACGCAAGAAATTTTGAAGGTATGAACTGGGTCTTACGTAGCCTCCAATCAATAAAAATGTAGTACATTGTCATCTTTTTGTGTCTTAGACTTAGCATATGAAGTTTCAGAAATATTTGTTGAGAAAATGCCACGAAAATTACCAAAATACATTTTGCCACTTTTGACATCACGCAAAACTATTTCGGCACAATATTTATAAATGAAAGTTCAATCTAGATTTCCACCGCTGATAATGAACTTATGATGGTGAAACATATGACAATCGAGTTCTCATGGTACGGTTGGTTAAACTAAACCAAACAGTTTTTCCTGCTTAGTGTCCCTTTATTAAGCACTTTATACAAGTAGCAACGCAAAAAATAAGAATCTAAAATCAGCAGCTCCCACATTTTGACATGTCATGAGTGATTTGTCTTATTTACATGTCCGTATTTCAATTGTTTCATATGAGGTCGAAAGCTTCGTAATGCACAGCACGTGCTACAGGCACTCTGACAACAGCAACGCAGTGCGGCATCGATTGCTCGGCTGCATCGTGGCTCTTTGGCCGGATTCACCTGTTCCCAGCATAGACATGGGGCAACGCGTGATTAACTTGGCCTTGATAGATAAATATGTAGGTTTGAACGTCCCAAAGCCACCATATGAATATGAGAGACGCCGTACTGGAGGAGTCCGGAAATTTCGACCACCTGTGGTTCTTTAACGTGCACCCAAATCTGGATTAACTTGGCCTTACATAAGTTGGTTTTGCTAAAGAGAGGCCAACAGCAGCAGGAAAAAAGAATGCCGGACCTACTGGTTTTCCACTCTTATAGCCTCCTATTGCTCATTAACTTAATATATTTACGTAATCACTATGTATCTAGTTATAACCATACATGGCGCCAGATTCGACAAGACCCTGCTTGAATCCATACACATCATATCTTTTCCACCAAACATCCGGTACTTATATAAATATTAGGCATCATGCCAAAAAGGTGAGCATTGTCGCCATATAAATTTAGTACGTCTTCCACAGTTCACATACCTGAGAATAGTTGGAGTGTCTTTTGGCAGGTAATTTTTTTTGTACTGGCTCCATAGAGAATAGACTGGCACCATTTTCTTCACAGAATGCATACTTTTCTGTGACGGAAAAGTAGTCTGCCGTGGGAGAGTACAATGCTATTTTTATAATGTTTATTAACACATAATTGTTTTATATGCCAGGGTCTCCCATGGCTCCACTGACTAACTTTCATCACGGAAGTGATGTTGAAAAATATATACTAAAATTGCAACGACGAAAATTGGTAGTCAAGCATCTGCAACAAACCAGCAACCTCTCGATTCTCAGCGTGTGGCGCAAACCACTGCGCCACAAAACGATCGTTGTCTAGAATTGTTACGGCAAACCGTTTATATACACCTAACACTGTTTCGCTGTCCTATAAGCTTCAAAGCTTTAGCACGTTATCGTTATCAGTGGCGAAATCGCACGACAGGCTTGCATTGGGCGCGCTCCAAAGGACGTCGCCTCCGCGAAGCGCCGCCTCCACGGAGCGTGGTCTCTCACGCGCGCGTGCTTACCAGACTCGTAATTCGGCCGAGGATGAAGGTTCATTCGCACGCAGCCACGGCCGCGGCTACGAAAGAATTGCGCTGCTGACACAAAACGATCGTTGTCTAGAATTCTTACGGCAAATCGTTTATATACACCTAACACTGTTTCGCAGTTCTATAAGCTTCAAAGCTTCAGCACGTTATCGTTATCAGTGGCGAAATCGCACGACAGGCTTGCGTTTTGCGCGCTCCAAAGGACGTCGCCTGCGTGGAGCGCCACCTGGCTCCACGGAGCGTGGTCTCTCACGCGCGCGTGCTTACCAGGCTCGTAATTCGGCAGAGGATGAAGGTTCATTCGCACGCTGCCACGGCCGCGTCTACGAAAGGATTGCGCTGCTGACATACGACGCAGGAAGAATTGTGATAGTGGTTAACGCTTGTTTGGTGTATACTTGTGTGCTCGTTTTGCGCGTCTTTCTGTTTGAACAGCGCGCGCTTTGTGTGTCGAGCTGTGGCAGTTCTCGGTCCGCGCTCGTCCTGTGTATGCTAATATTGTGCATGATTTCTGCTTGAAATGTGCGTTGCAAGTTTCTAGCTGCTTGCCGTGCCTAACGTGAATTTGCAATTTGTTGCTGAAACAATGCACAAGGAACGCTCAGCTACCTCTGTAAAGACACGTATTTATTTCGTTATATATATATATATATATATATATATATATATATATATATATATATATATATATATATATATATTCATATTTAGGGGGATGAGCCACGTTTTTTTCTTTTTTTAATTGAAGGCTAGACAAAGTATTTTATAGTGTAGTGTTTAGCATGAAATATATACAGAGTTACTGTTTAGAAAAAAATTGTGTTTAGAAAAATGTTTAACTATGTCGAGTACTTCGCACGCAACTATGGGAGAGCACTGAGCCGTCCCGCCAAGAGCCTGCACATTTGTGTGTTCAAAAGAAAGTGGGTAACGGTGTAGAGTACGAGAGGTACTCTACTATTAGAGAGCTTAAAGCCATCCCGTGGTGTTTGATGCTCGATTCGCAACCCGACTGCTGGCTCTACAGGAACCCTACACATTCGTGACGACATAATATGAGCAATCAGTGCTTCAATGGTTAATCGCACATGGCATCCACCAAACGCCACTCTTTCAACTCTCAAAATTTATCCTTTTGTTGACTCGTTTTCGTCTGAATACTGTGCTGTGTCATTTTATTTGAGTAGCTCAAGAGTCCTTTTACCACAGCGTGTAACTTTTATCTGAGCTTACATAATATTCCGGGCAACAAGAAAATTAATCTGTCAATAACTCAAAAATTTTATTGAGCATATCATTCAGAATGCCTCTGCCTTGGGGGGCGGGAGGGGTCAGAATAAGCGCACTATGCGAAAAATACTTCAGATGCATTTTTTCGGCATTACGAGCTTAGCGCTTTTCACAAGCTGTTGGCAGTGCAGCCAAAGGTACAGCTCCCTCGTTCAATAAGGGCTGTAGGGGCACAGCAAATAGTCGCTGAAATATTTTTAACAACAAAGTTATATTTTTCAGGCTACACTACATAAATAGTAAACATCGTTAGGAATGACTTTTTCAAAGCGTGCAGGGTGATCCTATAATTAGTGAAATTAAAAGAGGAAGGCAAGAGCGCATCTATGCGCAGGCTTGCTGTGAAGTGATGTGCGCCGCCATTCGGAAACAAGGTGTCGCTCGAGTTGGTTGTGTCTGTGCAAGATACCTCTCAAGCTGTGCGACCAGTAGCCAACCTTCTAACGTACGTGGTTTTCCAAAGCTGGCGAAGCATAGTTTTACACGTTCTCGAAGGGCTTCGCGTCGAGTGCGAGGACAGTGCAAGAGTGGAATCACTCATGAAGAGCACCGCAAAACAACCTAGATGAGCGAGCGAATGCTGCACTGTGTTGGCGAAAAAAAAAGGGAGATCACATGCACACGGGGAATCGACGATATGCGACGCACGAATAATAAAGGTTGATATGTCACTTTAAAATCAGCACAATGTTACGGGGATGAGGTAAATGATGCCGTACATGACTTTTATGTCATGATTATCATGTTTGGATGTGTTGTTTACCTTCGTCATCGATTCACGTCACGTGATACCAAATTTTGTATATGTGAAGCTAGCGAAATGGCCGCGAGCATGCCATGAGCGCGGTATGTTGTCATGTTCTTACATGACACGCGTCTCAAGATCATCATATTTGCACCAGTCATAAATTTCATCTATCGACGTCATGGAACACATAGTTTAGTATATGTGGAGGAAGAAGGAGGAGGAAGAAAGTTTAAGCGGAAAGACAGGGAGGTTAGCCAGTTCCTAGACCGGCTGGCTACCCTGTGCTGGGGAAAGGGGTGAGGGGAACGATAGATGTTAAAAAGAAATGTTGCGAAGAGAGGGAGAAATTACAAAAAAAAATTGTGACAGAGGAAAGGCAACATCAAAGAGTATAAGACACTAAAGTCTGTCTCTGAGGCCAGTTGTCCGCAAAAAGCGCAGCAAAGCTTTCAAAGCCTTCTGGGCTGAGGATGGGCTTGGCCAATGACCCAGAATCCTTTGTTCCGACAAAGGCCGATTGTCTAGTCTATCCAGAGCTGCAGTGAGTTCTTGTTTTTGCACGTTGAAATAGGTGCACTCACACAGAAGGTGTGCGATGGTTTCTTCGCAACTGCAGTGAGTGCATGTAGGAGAGCTGGCCATCCCGATGAGATAAGAGTATGCGTTCGTGAAGGCCACTCCAAGCCACAGGCGGCATAGAAGAGTCTCCTCAGTTCGAGATATCCTTGGGGGAAGACTAAGCTGCAGATCGGAATCCAAGTTATGCAGGCGCGCTTTGTGAAGTCTGTCGAGTTCCACTGTACCAGTGTGAGGTCACGTGCAAGCGAACGAAGTCTTGAAGCTGCGTCGGTTCTTGAGAACGGGATGGCTGTGTATTGGGTACCATCGTGTGCAGATCTAGCGGCCTCATCTGCGCGGTCATTGCCATATATACCGCAATGACCTGGTATCCACTGATACACTATGCTGCGCTGTTTTTCGGTTGCTTGGTGATGAAGAAGCCTTATTTCAGCTACTAACTGTTCATTAGGTCCATGGCGAAAGGGTGATATAAGACATTGAAGAGATGCCTTCGAGTCCGAGAAGATCGACCAAATTCCCGAAGGTTCTTTCACTATAAACTCCAGAGCTGCACGAATGGCTGCAAGTTCTGCAGCTGTCGGCGACGTCAAATGCGATGTCATGAATTTAATTGTGATGTTCCTCGCGGGAATAACCACCGCCCCTGCAGAGCTTACTGAAGACACCGAGTCATCCGTGTAAATGTGAAGGCGTCCGTTGTGCTTCTCTTGCAGGGAAAGTAATGTGGCCTGTTTCAGGGCTAGATGTGACGACTTTTTCTTATTTTGGATGCCAGGAATTGTAAGACGGGCTTTGAGTGGGTGTAGGCACCATAATGGTATCGGCGGCTGTGCTGCATGCGTGAAGTGCAATGGAAGCACTGCGCAATGTTGAGGTACAGTTGCGCTGAACGCTGAGTGGGGCCTGGAAGTTCGAAGTGAGGCTAGGTGATGAGATGGAAGCCGAGCGAAATGTCTTATGTGCATTCTCAAAGCGTCTACGCGGATGTATGCGTTGACTGGATAATCACGCGCAATGATGACTGTCGCTGCTGTAGACGCGCATCTCGGGAGACCAAGACATATCCTCAGGGCTTGGGCTTGGATCGACTGGAGGACGCGCAAGTTTGTTCATCGGATCCCGCAAAGCACGGGTAAGCTGTATCGCATATAACCGAGGAACAAAACAGTGTAGAGTTGGAGCATTGCTTGCACCGATGCACCCCACGTTTTTCCAGCAAGAAACCTCAGTACGTGGGTGATCATGGTGAGCTTAGTTTTCATGTGGGCGATGTGAGGGCTCCAGGAGAGGTCGCGATTGACTATGACTCCGGGAATCGGTGGGTATTCACGTAGTTGATCGTGTGTCCGTTGATTTTAATAACATATGGGCTCATAGCCTTATGCGTGAATGCTATAAGCGAGCATTTCTCTGATGACAGCTCTAGTCCCCGTTCTTCCAGGTACTTTGTCGCTATTTTTGCCGCTCTCTGAAGCCGGGCACGCAAATGAAGTGTGTTACGCCTGACGCCCAGATGCAGATGTCATCTGCATATAATGATAGATGGACAGATTCTGGAAGTGCATCAACCAGGCCGAGTAGCGCTAGATTGAAAAGTGTGGGGCTAAGAACGCCACCTTGAGGCACACCTCGACGGTTGCAATGGTGCGTTGTTGTGCCATTCTCCGTCTGTACAAAGAAAGTTCTGCCTTCCAGATAGCTGTGGATCCATTGGTAAACCCGACCCCCTAATCCAACATTTTCCATGACATCCAGAATGGCTTCATGTGATACGTTATCGTATGCACCTTTCACGTCCAAGAACAACGCCGCAGATAAACGTTTCAGTCTTTTTTGATGCTGAACAGATGAGACCAGGTCTATAACGTTATCAATTGCGGACCTCCCACGCCGAAAGCCCGTCATAGCATGAGGGTATACCTCGTGGCGCTCCAGGTACCACTCTAGACGAGTCAAAATCATCCTCTCCATCACTTTCCCGAAACAGCTGGTAAACGCGATGGGGCGATAAGAGGTCAAGTGCAGAGGAGATTTACCTGGTTTAAGCCAGGGACGAGGCGGCTGGATTTCCATGAATGAGGGATAAATCCGCTGCTCCACGAGTCGTTGTACACGGATAGAAGGGCCCGTCGAGCTGCTTCTCCGAGGTTGCAAAGAGCCATGTACGTGATCCCATCCGGACCAGGCGATGAAGATCGTTTGCATGCCGTCAAGGCCGCTTGTAGTTCCTCTAGAAAGAAAAAGGTGTCCATTCTTGAATCTCTGGAAACTGGAGCGTTTTCTAAGTGGCGCGTGGTGCACGTGGACGCATGACCGGCAACTTTCATGCAGAAATCTTCTGCTACTTCAATTTCGGCGCGTCCTTGGTGGAGAGAAAGACACTTGAAGGGGCGATGTTGATGTGGCGATGTTCGTAGGCCACGGACAATTCTCCATGTCTGCGTCAAAGGCTTGTGTGGATCCAAAGATTCGCACAGATGTTTCCAGCGAAAGGATTGAAGTGAAATGATTCGCCGCTGAATTTTTTTCTGTAGGCGCCTTGCCTCCCTCAAGTCGTGAATGGACTTAGTGCGCCTATATCTTCTTTCTGCGCGACGACGGATTGCTCTGAGCCGTTCCAATTCCGCTTGATATGGACAATAATCTGAAGTATGTTGAATATGATAGGTCGCTTCTTGAGTAGCACCTCTAATCATATCCTCGAGGGTGTCAAGAGGAGGCGTTTCATTTTCTTGACACCTTTTTTCCGTCAGTGACCTGAACTTTTTCCAGTCGATGCGAGTCGAAGTGTCGTAGTTTGGCGATTTTTCCAGGCCCGTGATCTTCAAATAAGTTGGTATGTGGTCACTTCCATGAGTTTCATAGTCTGCGAACCAATTGACCTTTCCATTTAGGCTTCGTGACACAAATGTCAAGTCAAGGCAGCTGCTGTATGTCGTTCCCCGTAGAAACGTTGGGCTTCCGTCGTTTACACAAAGCAGCTGCTGCTCCAGAGCAAAGAAGAATACTTGCCTTCCGCGACTGTCTGTCTTCTGACTTCCCCATAGTGGGTGGTGAGCGATAAATCTCCGGTGGTGATCCATGGCCCAGGTGTGGCTGTTAACAGTGCACGTAGTCTTTCAGGTTCAAACCGGTTCGAAGGTGATATATATGCGCCTACAAGCGTGAAATTGAGGTCTCTACGTTTAACTGTCAAGCAGACATACTGGTTGTCATCGTGAGATGCTACACGGTGCTCGATATAGGTAAGGTAGCATCTGATATATACAATGACTTTACTCTGTTCGTTGCAGGTAGCGGACTTGAAGGCTTCGTACCTGGATAGTCGTATTGCATTGTGTAGCCTTGGCTCACAGATAACAATAATTGGAAACTGTTTTTTAAACACAAATTGTCGTATATCGGAAATTCGGGGGCTTGAGGTCTCGGGCATTCCACTGAAATATCGAAGCTCCTTTGACCTCTTTACGAAAGGCTTGCAGAGGCGGAGCCATGGTGCCTTTCCAGACTTGATAGCACCGGCTTCAGAGCATCCACTAACTGAAGTGCACTCTTTGCAGCCGGACTGTCAATGCTAGTGAGGAGCATACGAATGGTATTCATAAGGGCCTTTACCATGGCTACGATTTCTTTGTCGCGACTATCACCGCTTTCTCGTTCCGAAGTAATTGTAGACGAGTGATGCGGTGGCTCAGACGGTGGGTCTATCGTTGGCAGCGCTGGCCATGCTTCAGGCGAGCCGGTGATACTCTTGTCCTTGCTTGGAGGATTTGTTGTCGGCGTGTCTGGACGCTTCAGGTGGTATGCCGGTGGTCGTTTGGTGAGGTTCAATCCTTGCTTCAGCACTGGGTCTCCTCAGGGGCCTCCGGCGACGAGACCGCCGGCGTCGTACTTGTTCAGCGGCCTTCCTGTGAGTGGAGCCATCCCGGACCATTTGCCTCAACACTTGCATTTCCTTTTTCATGATTGGGCAATCTTTCGACGATGCTTCGTGAGGGCCATGACAGTTTCGACATTTTCGAAGTTCTGCCTGGCAAGCGTCTGCGCTATGTGATTCTGAGCATAGCGAGCACACAGCCAGGTTTGTACAAACAGCACTTACATGTCCCCAATCTATAACATTTCCGGCATTGAAGGGGCTTCGGTACGAAGGGTCGCACTGTGTGTCGAAAATGGCCGACCTTGACTTGCGATGGAAGGCTGTCACCCTTGAACACGAGCTTCACGCAGCGTGATTTGCCAAGGCGACGAGATTGCAGTATAGTAGGTTCTGCAGACACCGGTTTGATGAGAGCAGCAAAGTCACTTTCGCTGATGGAAATGTCGACGTCGTAAATGACGCCTGCTGTAGAGTCGCGGCCATCAGGTATGTATGAGCGAACATTGATGTTATCTAACATCTTGACGTTGCTCAGCACTTCCAATGTGCTTCGTTGAGTGACGTCTACGGCGAGGATATTCTTACGGCAATTGATCCGCACGTCCGCGATCCCTCCCTGGGCGAGTTCCTCAAGAAACCTAGACGTGACTTGACGATTGAGCCGGTTGAGACTATGAGCTTGTTGTTGGAGACGGCATCACTAGTCTTCTTTTTCGCTGCCGCCTTGTCACAGGCACGAAGTCGGCTTCATCGGAGCTCTCGTCGCTGGCCGTAGAGTAAATCAGCGTGTCTTCGCTGTCGGCATCACTCGGGTGGCCCGTACGCTTTCTCGTGGTAGCTGCGGGTGACGTTGATGGTTGCGGTGGAAGCCCAGGCGAATCCACGTCCATCGCCGCAGTCACTGGAACGGTGTCTTCCACAGAGTCGCCGGAAAAACTTTGAAAAATTACAGATAGTGACAGCAGTGTTCTTAGTATATGTGGAGCTAGCAAAACGGCCGCGAGCACATCATGAATGTCCCAATATACTCCTATGCAGCGTTGACGCACGCGCACGCTGGGCACAGTGATGCTACGTTAGCAAAACGCGAGCACTCTACCGTCTGACGCCAGGTGCATCCAGCGTCCGTAGGCGCGGCCCGACGCCAACCGGTGCAAAATGCAACATGCTGCATTTTGCGTCGATGCGTTAACCAGACAACACTGCCTCTCCCTCTTTTCGTGACGGAGGGACGCCGGACGCGTTGAAACGCGCATCCGTCAAAGCAAAGCAGCGCGTCACGCTCCTGCGGGTATATGGCAGGACCGGCGCCTGGCGTGGCAACGCCGGCGTGACGCAACAAAATGAACTCCAGCGAGAACACGCACCACGTCACGTTGAAATGTATTGGTGCCTTGACTGTGGCTTACAGTCATGTTCTCACATGACACGCATCTTATGATTGTCATGTTTGCACCGGTCACATACCTTCGTCATCTATTGACGTCACGCAGTACCGCAATTGGCATATGTGAAGCTAGCGAAACGGCCATGAGTGCATCATGAGTGTGGTATGTAGTCATGTTGTTACATGACACGCATGTCGTGATCATCATGTTTGGATGTGTCATTTACCTATGTAATCCGCTCGCGTCGCGTAATACCGAGTTTGGTACATGCGAAGCTGGCAAAACAGCCGCGAGCGCGTCATGAGCGTAGCATGAAGTCATGTTGTTACATGACACGCACCTCATGTTTGTATGTTTGCACCAGTATCATATTTTTTTGATTCATTCACGTCCTGTAATACCAAATCTGGTATAAATGAAGCTGGCGAAATGGCCGTGAGCGCATCATAGGCGTGGCATGTAGTCATGTTGTTACATGATACGCATGTGATGATTTTCATGTTAGGGTCTGTCGCTTTTTCGCCATGCAGTTGTACCATACAATACCAGTTTTGCGACATGCCATGTGAACGAAACCAGCGCAAGAGCTGCTGGAACATGAAATATAAATCATGACATTTGTGGCATACATGTCATGATTTTCATGTTATGACCAGTGAGATATGTTCTTCATGAAGTCATGTTATGCCATACCAAGTTTCGTATTGACACCATTATCGGAACCGCCAGGAAAGCTAAAACTCATAGGTGGATAGATAGATAGATAGATAGATAGATAGATAGATAGATAGATAGATAGATAGATAGATAGATAGATAGATAGATAGATAGATAGATAGATCGCATAGATAGATACGCTCAAAGTCGCCGAAGTTCGCTAAGAAATGCTTCGCATTTAAAATTTGAACGTGACGAAAACTCATAGGAACCAATTATGATAAGAATAAATAGAAATAGAAAACGTCGGAACACTTTCATTGCAAAGCTGGTCGTTCCGTCTAAAATAAGCAAAACAGAACAAAAAAGTACCAAGTGCCATCTGATAAAAAAAACAAGAGACAAAATAGGTTCAGTCGTCACCCCCGGAAGCTTTTCAGGCCTGCGCGTCACGTGACGTGACGTCGACGACGTCACATTGCGCCGGCCGGCCGGCCGCCCTTCGCTGGGTGGCTGCGCCAGCCGCGAGCGCTTGCCGCGAGCGCCCTTCACGCCTACCGACTCGGGCGAGGTTCCTTGACACCATGTCCGCACGATTTATCAAGGTATCCATTGATTGTATGGTTTAACGCGCCGACGCAACGCAGGCGATGAAGCGCGCCGTAGGGGAGGGCTCAGGATCAAGTTTTACTACCTGGGAATCTTTATTGTGTGCCGAAATCTCGTACACACGGGCGTTTTTGCTTTTCGCCTCCATCAGAAATGCGGCCGCCGCAGCCGGGTGTCGAAACTGCGCCCTAGTGCTAAGCAGCGCTACGCCTTAGCCACTGAGCCACCGTTGCGGGGGAACTTATCAAGGTATCAAGAAATAATGAATATCGTGAATGGAATAATGCGTATTTATTTATCACAGCCAGACGCCGTCTGTACAAATATCACAGTGCACATTGTTCTCGGTCCAGGCAGACGACAGGCAACACAAGATGTTGCCCTTAATGCTGAAAATATGCCAAAAGTACAAAACACAATATCTTGCCACATAAAACTCAGAAAACAAAACAGATTGTAACAGCAAAAACATCCCCGAGCTTTGGAACAGAAAAAGCACACTTTCATTTAAATTGTAGGTTAGAGGAAAACATACCATTCGTTTATCATAGTAGCAGTAGCAACACAAGGTATCAGGTTCAAACACTTGCCAAAAAATACAATACATAAGAACACTGGTGACTAAATTGTGGTCCACAGCATGATAAATGACAGAAAGAAAAGTAATTGTACTGCCACAGGTAGGTGCATGTTCTAGGGAAAAAATCAAACAAAAATCTAAGAAAAAACAAATCACAGTGCACAACATGTCTGTACACAGAGTGCACAAGGAAAGTGTACACAGCTTAGGTACCAAAACGGACTGTACAACTGCTACAGTGGGCACCGAGGCAGTTCGAGTTAAAAAAAAGAAAAAAGTACAGCACCTTTAAAAGCTAACAACTTGTAAAGAGATACAAAACTGGAAACAAGGCTCAAACAAGGGAATGTATTGCTTGAGCCAGGTGGCAATAAGTGCAGCGCTCCTCAGACAGCATCGACAGGTTGTTCAAAATTTCCAACAAGGAACTTACTTTTTGAACTGAGTCTGGTACAACAGCGCTACCAAGGTTCTTGATTGGTGAACCTTGATAGCAGGCAAAGACTTCAAGGTTTGCAAACACGGTCAATGACGCATTCAAACAAGATTCACGATAGTCGATAATGTTCAAAAACATGGAGCACTCTTCTTTATGAATCACAGTCCACTTCGGAGACACTGACACCCCTTGCAGGCGAGCCCTTAGTTCTTCGAGGGACGAAAACCGGTCTCGTTCTTGCTCCGCTTCATATGACGCCAGCGACTCTTCTACAGCACGGGCGAGTTGGGAGGCTTCTTGTCGGCTCCTCTTCGCGTCAGGGGTTTCTCTCGTGCTCTGGTCTCGTACTGATAGGTAGGACGGACAGCCGGGAAATACCGTTGGGACAGATCCAGGACGCAACCGTGGTACTGGGAGTGCAACTTCAATAACTCTCTCTGTCCTTGGATCCGTCTACGATGTCGTCTTCTCGATGCATGAAGCGTCGAAATGATCCGCGCACACCTGCACAAACGTTTCAAGAACGTCTGAGACGCCACTTCTCAAAAGAAAAAAATGCGCTCCCGTTTGCATGACCGTGTTTACAGTCCGTGTAGCTAAAACAAAGTCTACCTACGTTTCGCAAGCATCTAAATAAAAGGGCTGCGCTAAGCGGTACAAGCAACATGAAAGGAAACACGGGAGCGTGATGTCACCGCACTCCACGAAGCGCTTCCACCGAGAGCTTGCAAGAATGGACGACACCACGGCACTGTTAGTGAACAAAGCGCAGCTGACCATCCTTGCTGCGAACGCTGCTGGCGTCAGCGCTTCGCGAGGCCCGGCGGCCACACGCTCAAGTATTTCCCATCATAGGTGATTTCTACCCGAACAAGCAACGACAAGCTAAGAACAGGAGCATCTCAAATTCTTACCTTAGTGCACGAAGTCGGCACGAAGTCCTTCCTAGGAATGGCGCGTAGCCATTGTTTGAGAGCGTCGGCGTCTTTAGGGAAGGAAAACACTTGTATCTTCTTTCCTGTTTTGTAGTTGCCGGTGCATCCGGGTACACAACACTTATTCGGCATTGTCGCATCACTCCAGCATCACGCACGGAAACGAAATTGCCACAAAACAACAACGGAAAGCAACAAACGTGAAACACCGTCAACACCACGCCGCCGAACCGTCACCACCGCCGCCCGCGCTGCGCTCGCTGCCGCTGCTCCCCGAGAGTCGGCCGGCCGGAAATGACGTCAGATTGCTGGGCGCAGGCCTGAAAAGATTTTCCGGGGGTGACGGTTCAGTGCACCTATTTTCATAGAGATCGGGCCACATGTCAAATTAATGGATACGACATGCGCGTATAGAACAGACTTATGAAGTGTGCTCTGCCATGATTGGCTGAGAGTGGCCGTACCTTTCACAGCGCTGCAAACAGCTTGTGAAACGTAATATAATTGCAGTGCTGTGTAAAAAAAAAAGGCAGCATATCCACGGAGTGAATGATGGAGAGTGGGGCGAAGAATTCGTCCGTTTATTCGTTCTTGCTACCGTCCGTCTATGCGTCCGTCAGTGTGATCGTCCATGCGTCCATCAGCCCGTCCGTGCGTGCGTCTGTTCGTGCGTCCGTCCCTACGTTCGTCCATGCAGCCGCCCCTGCGTCCGTTCATGCGTCCATCCATGCATCTGTCTATGTGTCCGTTCGTTAATCTATTCAACACTCCAAGTACCACCATGTAGCATCTTTTCATCATATATTCCCCATATAGAAGCACCGCTATCCAGCGGACATTTCAAGGACTAAACGGGAGGTAGCACACGCACACTTTCTTACGGCTTGCGCTTCGGGTCCACTTCCCACGTTTAACCACCTCGAGTTCATTCATGGTATATACAAGTTCAGTGTATTCATGGCTCTGCGGCTCAACGCTCGCTAAACCTTTCTAAAGCTAAGGAGGTTACACCCGGCGAGTATAACGTAGCAACCCTTTCTTGTCAGATAGTGCTCAATGCACATGCCCATGGCTGCTAATGGTGATTGCAGCCTGCGCGTTAACTAAAAGCCGAATGCTCCTGTCTCTCATTCCCCATTAGCAGCCATTGACATGTACATTGAGCACTATTTTTCATTGTTCAACAACACACAGGAAAAGCCTCTCACCGGCACCACCTTGGAAGTCAAAATGTTATACTTGTTACAGACTACGAGGGACGAACGGGTGCCGCTATAAGGAGCTTCGCCCCTAAAAAATGCATAACGAAAAATTAGCCCCGTATCTGCATGTTGATATGCAAATTTCGTGAAAAGACGATAATCTTGCGTGTGAAGAGAGTGAACAAAACATTTATTTAATGTTTTGCGCAAGAAATCGGTGAATTGTATTCTGGAGGCGCTGCGTTAGAGGGCCTCGAGCGTGCAGTGGAGGCGAACGAGCGCAAGTCACGTCACACGTGTGACGTGAGCGTTATCTGGCAGTTTTCTTGGAAAACGATACGGGCGTGTGTGCCCGTCTCAGAGGTGATAAGGTGTAGAACGCAAGGCGACGGGTACGTGCCACCACGGTGTCGTCTTAGCAAAGCGTTGGAAACACTCGCCTTTTCGTGCAAGCATTGCATGGTCAGCGAAGCGTGATAAATGCTATGGTCTTTAGAACTACTTAGGTCTGTTTTTCTAGTAAAAGACGTACATACAGAATATATGTGTTTTTATGATGCCTCAGATATGCGCGATAATTGTTTTTTAATTGATGCTCGCACATGTATGAACGCTGAAGCTTGAGCAACATTGGTGGGCGCTGCCGGAGGGGTCGACCGTTTGGGGTATCGGCTGGTGCCGTTCAAAGTACAAAGTACCGTTAAGAGTGAACAAACAGACAATTGTACAGGCAGATAGACCAAAATTTTTGCGTCAAATGTCCCCAAGAAAGACTATCGTCTTGAAAATTGTGCTCAACATAATCGTATTTCACACCATACAAGCTTACATTCTTCTCTTTCTTGACGCGCCACAAAGCTGCAACTGCTTTAATGAAGGCACGTTTCATTTCCCTGTTATGACCCACTCCATGTTTTAAATAGACCTCGACCATCACTTTTAAGTAGAGCGCATTTCGTAACCTCCGCTGGCGTTCACCTACACGAAATTCGTGCGCGAGAGTTCACGAGGCTACCAGACGCGGCTTGCGTGGAGCTGTACAAAAATGCACGTAGCCTTCTCCGAGTGAGTGTGGTGCGTAGAGGGAAGGGTTTGTTGCGAATTCACAATGTGACGTCATCATGACGCCCTACGAGGCGAATATATTGACGTCACCATTACGGCATCAGTCAGCATCTCCGGTTGGTCAATGGCGGGCTGTTTCTGGGGACACTGCGACACTACCTGAAGTCCAGAAAGCTTTGGCAAATGAGGAAAAAGATCACGGAGGGGCAACGCAGTGTCATTCTCTGCAGTGGACGCAGTCACCGGGCTGTTGCTGCTGCTGGTTTATAATAATAATAATAATAATAATAATAATAATAATAATAATAATAATAATAATAATAATAATAATAATAATAATAATAATAATAATAATAATAATAATAATAATAATAATAATAATAATAATAATAATAATAATAATAATAATAATAATAATAATAATTATTATTATTATTATTATTATTATTATTCCGTTGGTTATGATTACAACGATGTTGAGATAAATTATTGCCTGCACCTCGCTATGCGGCTAATTAAATTTTGCAGCACGTCTGGTTCTCGAATACAAAGTTGTCAGCAAGCTTAACTCGAACGCTCCGGAGTGTGTCCCCAAACGGTTTGATTGACGCGAATGCGACTTAGCTTCAGGTTTTGTTGCCGACAGATTACGAATGCATACCGAGCTATTATTTCGGCAACAGCGCCCAGCGCTTCTAGGAATCAGTCAGAAGGGTTCAGGCTATGCTGCGCCACGTTCGAGTTGAGCTTTGCTAACCCCTGTACAACATAACGCATTACCAAACTGCACAGAGATATTTCGCCTTCAAATATTTGAGAGTATAGCATGCTGGTGATCTTTACACTGCGCCCCGCCACGGTGGTCTAGTGGTTAAGGTACTCGGCTGCTGACCCGCAGGTCGCGGGATCAAATCCCGGCTGTGGCGGCTGCATTTCCGATGGAGGCGGAAATGTTGTAGGCCCGTGTGCTCAGATTTGGGTGCACGTTAAAGAACCCCAGGTGGTCTAAATTTCCGATGCCCCCCACTACGGTGTCTCTCATTATCATATGGTGGTTTTGGGACGTTAAACCCCACAAATCAATCAATCAATGATCTTTACAGTGCGACTTTGCCACGTGCAGCATCTCCCCATTTTGTGAGTGCACCGGCAAACACCGAGGCTGACCCGGGGTCCACCGTCGAGGTGCTGTGCATGGCTGAGGGACACCCGACGCCAACCCTGTCGTGGCACAAGGACGGCGCACCGCTACCGCTCGGTGGGCGATTCAGCGCGGGACCAGATGGCCTTCGCGTGGTGAACGTACAACCACGGGACGAAGGCCGCTACGAATGCGTCGCCGAGAACGAAATAGGCCGAGCATCGGCCCCTTTCTACATACTCGTCCGGGGTACGTGCATGCTGTTGTCGCAGCAGGAGCAATACAGGGCAACAGGAGCTGTTTGTGACAATATGAACCCTGAATACCCGTAGATTTAGAGTTGTCCCAATTTAGTGAGGACCCTTTGGAATGCAACAAGCTTTCAATGTTATTTTGATGGATTAGGCTGAAATATTTGGCAGGGAATTAAGCGTCAGCAACTAGCCTACTTATTTTCAACACTTTCGTTCCTGTAACTGGCCAAATATTTTAAATAGATTTTCTTTTGAGCTACACACAACATCATGAAATTATTTCCTCGACATTACGCACCTTTCTTTTGTCCGAAATGGCGAAAATAAATTATCCATTACTGACACACAACTCAGAACTGAAGCTTTTTGCATAGCGTTAGAAATTGATTACAGAAGTAACCGGAAGTTTTTTGGGAAGCAACAAATGCTGCTGCTATTGCAACCTTTCGTGTCATACATTAGCCGATTCGAAGCACTTCCGGTAATTCTTTCTTCTGCTCCTTGCGGAGCAAGTCTATTCTATTAGCAGATTGAGAGTGCTCCCTGTATGTTCCATCGGCAGATCTGGAGCAGCTCAGTAGCGAGATCCACTCCACGGAGCAACTTTTTCTACTCCGAAAAAATCGGAGGATTTGACCGGAAGTCGCAAGCGCCCGGTGCCTTGAAACTGTGCCAACTTCCGGCGCGCCAACAGACGCTGGTCGTGTTAGTTGCGCCTCGCGTCGGAGCCAAGGAGGATAAAAAAAAAAATTGCTGGAGTGGAAATAGTTGCGCAGAAAGGAAGCCGTTCTTCTGGCAAGATGGCGGCTGTGGCGGACATCTTACCAGGGGCATGATAAAGCATCACCGTTCAGCGATTAAAAACTCTCGCACGCCCTATGAGTTTAATGTAGGAACTTTTCCGGGTCACATATTGCTCCAAGTGCGTCTTACAGTTACTAGTTTTCCTTAGTGAGTCTCTAATTAAAGGCAAAGTTCTTTGAAGATTCAGTCATCCATACTCGTTTCTGCGTGTTATTTCGTTGGGAACAACTATCTTTTAATATAGAACGGACGCAGCATTTACATAACATATCAAAGACACTTGATCTTTAAGTGGGCACTATCAGAAAAGAGCATGTTTCCGCCATCTTGGCAGTGGCAAAAGCTGGCTTCACTTCTGCTGGCAAGGCATTGCGGGAGCTTCCACTCCAGCAATTTTTCTTCAATCCTCCTTGGTCGGAGCTCACGTTTTGCTAGCGTAGCGTCTCAGTGCCCAGCGTGCCCACTCATGCAAGAAGAGAAAAGCACGCTTTGCGTTTTATTTTGACCCTGCCATTCGCTCTAGATGGAGCGCGTGTGTTCCATTGGTAGATTGCCTTCTGTTGCCCTCCGCCAGAGTGGAGTGCTCCGGTGATGAGTTTGTCAACCACTCCGCATCTGCCAATGGATGACACCACTTGACACTGACCGAGAAGCCAACGAAATCATAATTGACAATATTCGAGATGTTTAGTTCTAACGTAGTACTTATGACACAAATGACAATGAAATAAAGGGTGTGAACATATTTGCATGTGGTCGCACCCGAACACGCAACCATCGAATCACATGTAACTTGGAAGTACAAATAGTGGACTTTCGGCTTTATTTGGCTTCGTTGCTAGCTAGGGTGAGCCTAAAACAGAAACGAGCCGCTCGAACCATTCTCTTGATTTCGTTCCAAACTGCAGCACTAAGTGGAGGAATGCATGAGAGGCAAGCTTCTTAACCAGACATTTTCCTAGTCACTACACTTAACAGTAGATAACTAAGCAATTTACTCATTATTTATTCAATGTATCAAAGTACCAATGTTTAGCGTTTCGGTAGCAGCGCAGACAAACCACACATTCTCTAAAGCCGCAACTATCTTTGGTTCTAATATTAATAATAATAATGCTATCACAAAACCAGGGCAAATAAGCAGTCAAGGTACCAAGTTACTTGTTAAGCTCTTGTTCTTTCACATTATGTTCTTTATAACTGAATCAAACCAACTAGCTGAAATGCCTGCCTCGCTGGGTATAAAGGTTGTCATATTTTTTAACAATGAAATGATGAACCGTCATTATATAGGTTAATTTATTTGGAATTCATGGCGTTCCACCTGACGATTTACCACGAATGATTTCCTAGATTAACTGTCGTTACGTCAAGCTATCAAGGCCATGAAACACGGAATTCATGCGTACAGCCGCGTTCGTGCATATATATAATGAGGGTAAGATCTTCAATCTTGCTCGTCTGTTTATTTATTCCCTTATTTACAATTATGTGTGTTTTTAAATACGTTTTTTCGCGTAAATAACATTTCTATAGGTGCCTCATTCTTGTTTATTTTTTATAATTTATTTTTAAGTTTTATATATGCATATTAACATTATATAGGGATGTATGCAGAGAGTAGCACAGTATGCCACTCCGAGAGAGGATTGGCCCATTCTTGGGCATTCATTTGCCTTTCCGCCATCTTTTCGAATTGAACTACTGAATAAGGCATGTAGGCTTGAAGTGAGGATAAATCAAACCTTAAACGTACAGAAACCGTGAAGTCAACAGCCTAAGATGGGGGCATTCAAACGCGTTATCTCGCAGACTATATAGAGGGATACACCGGCACGCACCCTGGTGACCGGTACGTGCTTTCCGCGCTGCACGAGGCCGAGCAGTCAGTCGACAGGGCTGTCAACAGTACACTCGAAGATTTGCTCAACAACAAGCGAAGCACCGTGGGAGGACGCCACAGGCACGCCCACTTGCTGCGCATATTCCGCTACCCGGACTCGGAGGCCCAGCGCTCCGCCAGAGCAGCCGAGGTGTTCGAGAGGGCGCTCAACATCATCCAGGAACAAGTAGCGGCCGGCATGCGATTCAACATTTCAGGTGAGGAGGCGATTGCTTTTGTGCCAGTTTGCCTTTTTTCAGGATGGTACAAGGCGAAACGCTCGCGGTCTCGGAGGCTTTTGTTTTGGCAATACTGGTTGTTCTGGCCCCCACTGAAACCCTACCATAACTGCGGAGGACAGCACAGGGCAACCGAAAAGGTGGATTGACGCCCCTCGGGACGTCACCCATAGATACTATAGCGCTAGTGAAAATGTATAGAAAATCAAAGCAGCAAAGGAAATGGCAGTGCATAAATACCAATGCGCCCAGATAAGATATTTCCATTGGCTCTGGTCCAGTTACAATTCGTTTAGGTAATGTTGGGAGCACAGGCAAAGCACTGCGGCCTCATAAGACACTTTCTAAATCCATTTTTTTCTCACTGAATTGCATTGTATCGTCACCATACACGTCAAGTTTTTTTCCGTCTTAATTGTCCGGTGTTCTACTAAACCAACGATCTGTGTGTATTATTGACCCACGACTGACCAAGTTGTAGTCATTCAGCGTCACAAGATGATGTCAATCGTCGTTTCAATTTTTGTGTGATTTCATGTTTCTGCAGAGTCATGAGATTAAATGTCATTAGTGTTTGTGCCACCACCAGTCGCCAGCACCATACACCGTATTTTCAAATTTACGGGACATTTAAGGCTTTATGTTTAGTAAAGAAAAAAACCTTAAAACGAGTTGGCTTTCTTTTCTTTTTTTTTTCGTTCACGCAGACACGTCGGTTGACAACCTGTTGTCTCCCGGCTACCTGGACCTTCTGGCTGAAATGTCAGGCTGCCTGCAGCACCGCCAAGTGCCGGACTGCTCCGACACCTGCTTTCACAGTCGCTTCCGCACTTACGACGGCACCTGCAACAACCTGCGTCACCCTATGTGGGGCGCATCACTGACACCTTTCGAGAGGCTCCTTCCGGCTGAGTACGAGAACGGATTCAACACACCCGTGGGTGAGCTGCTCGTTGCGCATAGGAATACCTCAAGGAACTCCTCAGACCATGCGTTTAAGAAGTATAGGTAATTTATGGACGAAGATTTGAAAGATTCAGCGTGTGGTACTTTCGGAACAAAGGAACAATCAGTTGCATGAATGCAAATTCACGTGTTATATACCTTCCTTTTGGACCTTGCCAGGAATGCCGTTGGGTATGCTCATTCCCCGCCTTATTGTTTAACGTTACGGCGCTGAATTACCTTTGGATGAAGTGGTGTTAAGGGCCACCCAAAAAGTGTCTCTGGGACACGCATAATGCACAGACGTTTGTAAACCCACCGCCAGCAAGACACCAACTCTTGATACGTGAACTGTCTGCAAATTCGCCCAGCTCAATTTGATTTCATTGTTTCCTGCAACAACCAACGCAGTTTACTCGCCAGACAGTCACTTACAGTCGACAGTAAAAGACGAAGACCAGCTAAATTCAACACTGGCTTGAAAAAAAAATATATGCCATAAGCATATGTACGTTGCTAAGGTGCAAGAGGGACCGCAAGTTATTGGCTTCTATCCAGGTATTGTCGTCATATAATAGTTCTATTCATATGACAAATGATAAATTCAAGAAGATTATCTCAAGCAATATATATATAAATATATATATATATATATATATATATATATAATATATATATATATATATATATATATATATATATATATATATATATACCAAAAATATACCAAAAAGAAAACTTTTTTTTTCTACGTTTCAGCCAGGGACCGGCCTTCATCAGGGAAAATTGGGATTTCATTGTACCCTTCGTCACCTACGCATATATTACCACCCCTCAGAGCACTACTGGTTTTTTACCTTTATTTTTAATTTATGGTATGGAAGGCACCCGTCGCACACCATCGACACGATACTTCCGTAAAAGCCAGATCCGTCCGAGATCTCTTTCCCTGATGAATGCCTGAAACGTAGGAAAAATAAAAAAGTTTTCATTTTGCTTGTCCTCCACTTTTTGGTATTTTCCCACTGGATCCAAGGACACCTTCTTTTCTCATATATATATATATATATATATATATATATATATATATATATATATATATATATATATATATATTATCAAAATGTTACATCCAGCTGTATTTCCTGCTCAATCACTTTTCTAGGTAAATCAGAAGCCCCTATCAGCGATTAATATATAATCATGCACTCGGCATGTATACGCCACCTTGTCGCTACCGCAGGATGGACCGCTGAAAAACCGGTCAATGGGCATCCCCTCCCACTCGCTCGAGCTGTGTCCACCGGCCTAGTATCCACGGAGGTTGTGGAAGGAGACTCCGAACACTCCCACATGCTCATGCAGTGGGGCCAGTTTCTCGACCACGACATGGACTTCTCGATGCCCGCCATCAGCCACGAGAGATTCATCGACACCGTCGACTGCGCAGACTCGTGCGACAATGTCATGCCTTGTTTCCCTATCGAGGCAAGTTTCTTTCTTCTCTTATTCTTGTATATTGCGTAAAATAATACTAGTAGAAACCTCCATCTGTATCCATCCAATTACAAACTTGTGTTATCTGGTGCTTAAAGAACATTGAGGAACGTTAATAGGGAGTTTTAGAATGGGGGCCTCAAAAGTTTGGGCCCCAACGAAATAGCGTCAAGGCCACTGCGCCTGCGCAAAACTCACAGCACGTTTGGATTTTGTGTTGGCGAGGCTACATCTCGAATTTAGTGGGAGCCCCAAAGCCTGCCCCAAAAGTTTTGGGTCAGACAAACTTGACGGCACCCACTGAAGTGACGGCTCTCGGCCACGACTAGAGTGACAGAGTAGGGGGAGTGTCCAAAGCCCCGGAAACCCTATTCGAAAACTCATCGCTCCTGCTTGACCCAAAGACTCCATACAAAAAGGGCTTTTTTTTTAAACTCCCTAATGTTTCCTTTAAGTATCTTTAATGAAGCTATAGCATTCATCGTTTGCTGAATTCTTTATTCAATTGGCGAGATTTTAGAGCGAGAGAACATAACTATGTTGTGGGTATATTAGATCTTAATCGCACATACTAGCAAAAAGTGAGTGTGCACTTTTAATAAACAGACCCTATTAATTGAAGCGCACTCGACGAGTTGAACTGCGCTTATTCTGTGGTGACCTTTGAAATCAACTCCGGCAGCGGGCCGTCATGCTGCATTGGTGGATCACAGAGGTCACGTTTAAATAAGCGCGTGGTTCTGAACTTTCTCGCCAGGTGCCGCAACAGTCCAAGCTTATTTCAAATAACAGTATCCTCTTTGAATGAACTCATCAAGTTTGCTTGCAAAAATTATTGTGACAATTCATTCGTATTTATCTTAAATAAACTTATTCTTCAATATCAAGTATATTTTACGCATTATTTAACTTGAAATATTACCTTTTTGTTCTATTTTTATTTATTTTTTATTGTAATCCTGCCATAGTTGAAGCAAACGCTCAACTGGTTGGCTGGCGGCGTATTTCGGTACGCTCTTTGAGAAACATTCACCCTGTAGGTGTTAAGTCCAGGGACTTATTTACGCTTTACTCATTTATTATCCTTCCGCACAGCTCTTGTAGACTGCTGCTATTCCAAAAGTATTTAGTATGCACAAATCACGCCTAGTTCTTTGATGTAAAAATGAAATAAAAATATATGCCAATGCTTCAAGAAATAGCAGAACTAGTCGAATGTGGGTTTGTGTACCCTTTGCGACGGACGGATGGATTGCTGAAAAACTTTATTTGGGTCATGAAAGATTCCACCCCCGTTTTATATAGGGGTAGGATCGCGGGCCGCTCCCACGTTGGATGGAGAGGCCTTGCCTCACGAAAAAAAGTTAAATATTCCCGTGCAGATTAAGATTCACAAATGTGAAGAATTAGTTTACTCTCTGCTTTAAATGTTTCAGCACGAATTATGTTTACATTATTGAACGTTGAAGGTCTGTCTTAGCTTTTAGCGTATTTTTTTTTTCATGCAACTGATATGTGCACTTTCCCGCATGGTGTACCCTTCCTGAATAATCTGGGAGCTTATTTGTTTTAAATGCTGATGGCTGTGCACGTACTGATTGTTTTCACTTTGTTCTTGTACACTTTTGTATAAAATGTGTGTATTGCAGCGGGATGAGAATCGACTGTAGATGGTTTTGAAACCTAATTAGCTCCACTGAGCTTTTCTTTCCGAAGCCCTCTGATTTCTGAAGTAGTAACGCCAGCGCAAACAGCTAACGCACCAGCACTCTTCTTCTAACACACACGAAATAAAAACATCCATGCACAAATGTATCATTATGACCCATTTCATGGAAGCTAACAAAGTTGATTGATAAATACAACTCAATTTTTAAGGGTTTTTTCTTCGTTCAGCATATCTCACAGAAGCAGATATTGAAAATCGGGGAAGTTCGTCGAACAATGCTGAGCGTGGAGTTCACTATAGAACAGCACAGGGAACAAACATTTACTCTAACGACAAGCACAGAGATGAAGGCCACAACTTTAATATTTAGCTTGTTTAGAAAAAGTGTTTAAACGATTTGGAGTACTTAGTACTCAACGATGGGAGAGCTTACAGCCGTCCCTTGGGCCTCACACTTGATGAGGCCGCATCGACAAAAATTTCATTGTGTTCCTCTTGGAGGTTCGATGAGAACCCATGTAGACCCATGTAGAATATTTAGTTTGACACCTCGTGATACCATAACGCAGAATAATTTATTCTAATAAGTTTTCTGAGTCACATATGAATAAGGTTCCGCAACGCACGATGTTGTGCTAGTTGGTATATATAGAAAAATGTGAAATACGTAAGGCGCAAGGGTTAAAATAAAGACTAGGGAACGGAAAGAGCTCTTTATTTCCACCCTCTCTTTTTTGTTCTTTAGTTAAACGTGCGCGCTACACCGTTAATATAGAGATACGTACTAACTAGTCCAACATCGCACGCTGCTGCACTTTCTATTGGTAACTGGACCTTTTCGTACCTTCTGCTCCTTCTATTCACGGTTATGATATTACGAGTGCCTAATAGGGCAGTGCTAGGCTTCATCAGGCTGCCCTTCTTTCAATATTAGTTTTGAAGCCGAAGGCCTCGGATGCCTTCTAAACCCGAAAATGACCGCTGCCAGTGCCGGCAGAGTATGCCGCAGCGTCGACCTCAACACGAGTGGTGCGAAAAATGATGCCATGACGTCATCCTCACGACATCACAATGACACCAGCTCTCTTAAGAAAGTTGCGACGTCATTACAATACTGGGGAGACGTCACCATGACAATACATTGCATGAACTCACATAGTGACGTCATGAAAGGACATAATGCTTGATCAAAGGTGTCCCGATTACGGATGCAGTGTAAAAAATTAGGTGAGGTGCAAAAAGCTTGCAATGACTTTTATCGCAGAAGCATTGCCAAAAAAAGGACAACCGTTATGGGTGGAGCGAGGGGGGCGGTAAGGCAAGTTCAATATAATAATTGAAAAGAAAAAAGACTATTTGAAGGCTTTCCACTTCAAAGCCGACTAAGCTGTATGCGTAAAGGTCCTTGTTATTTTGTTCTTATTATATACTCTAACCCTTTTGTTTTATATTTTCAACATTTAATTGATTTGTGGAGTTTAACGTCCCAAAACCACCATTGTATTATGAGAGACGCCGTAGTGGAGGGCTCCGGAAATTTCGACCACCTGGGGTTCTTTAACGTGCACCCAATCTGAGCACACGGGCCTACAAACATTTCCGCCTCCATTGGAAATTGCAGCCGCCGCAGCCGGGATTCGATACCGCGACCTGCGGGTCAGCAGACGAGTACCTTAGCCACTAGACCACCGCGACGGGGCTACAATGCTTATTCCAGATTTCCTTCTTTATTTTCTACACAATACCAAACTCGCTTATCGTGGCGTAAACAGAAGCATTAGCTAGTGACGTAAGTTTACTTTTTTATCTCAACTCGTCTTGTTAATAAGTTCCAAGTCGAAGAACCGAAGCTGTCTCAACCATGGAATTATTGTCATCAATGTTCTAACAGCCAGAACAAGATAAAAACCAAGCGACACTGTTCTACAGAAAAAAAGCGACCGCTCACTCGTATCGCAATCTCAACACACAGGTGCCGGCAGACGACCGCCGTGTCCGTGGCCACCGGTGCATCGAGTTCGTCCGCTCAAGCACGGCTTGCGGATCGGGTCGTACGTCCGTGTTCTACGGAGCGCTGGCACCGCGCGAGCAAACCAATCAGCTGACGGCGTTCATCGACGCCTCAAACGTGTACGGCAGCCGAGCCAAGCAAGCCATTCACCTGCGCAACCTGACCAGCGACCGCGGTCTACTGAGGGTGGGACCCCCGCATGCCTTCTGGGAAGTACCTGCTGCCTTTCAACGATGGGCAACCGAATGACTGCAAGAGAAACTCGGAGGTTGGTGAAAGCTTTGTCAGCCATTCCGTGCAAATGGAATGTGAAAGTCGTTGTAGAAGATACTTCTGCCTATGTAGACTTTGGTCGCCAGGAGTCCACCGTGGTGCTACTCTTGTTACCTTCGGCTGCCGACACGAAAGTTGCAGCACAGAAAGCTAGCA
>WOVY01007643.1:0-19788 GCA_013436015.1 Rhipicephalus annulatus | reverse complement strand
GTTGATGAAGTCACAGATATCGGTCATAATATTAGTACTGAAACCTCAATGCAAGGCTTATGGACGTCGTCTTCACTCAAAGTATTCTCTAAAACGACAGACGACACCCCAATATTCATGAAGTCACAGATATCGGTCATAATATTAGAACTGAAACCTTAATGCAAGACTTCTTGACGCTGTCTTTAGGCAAAGTATTCTCTAAAACGCCAGACGACACCAAACTGTTCATAAAGTCACAGATAGCGGTCATATTTGTGGAAACTGGACCCTGTATGGAAGACTCTGGACGTGTCTTTAGTCGTAGTAGTCTCTAAAACGACACCCAACTGTTCATGAAGTCACAGATATTAGTCCTAATATTAGAACTGAATCCTTGATGGAAGACTTCTTGTCGTCTTCAATCAAGTATTCTCTAAAACGACAGACGACACCCAACTGTTCATGAAGTCACAGATATCGGTCATAATATTAGAACTGAAACCTTAATGCAAGACTTCTGGACGTTTTCTTTAGTCAAAGTATTCTCTAAAACGACAGACGACACCAAATTGTTGATGAAGTGACAGAAATCGGTAGTATTAATATTAGAACTGAAATCTTTAATGCAAGGCACTTTAGGACGTTTTCTTTATTCAAGTATTCTCTAAACGACAGACGGACACCCAACTGTTCATGAAGTCACAAGATATCGGTCATAATATTAGAACTGAAACCTTAACACAAGACTTTGGACGGTTTCTTCAGTCAAAGTTTTCTCTAAAATGGCAGACGACACCAAACTGTCATAAAGTCACAGATAGCGGTCATAATAATGGAAGCGGACCCTGTATGGAAGACATCTGGCCATTGTCTTTAGTCAAAGTATTCTCTAAAACGACACCCAACTGTTCACGAAGTCACTGATATTAGTCATAATATTAGAACTGAATCCTTAATAGAGGACTTCATGTGGTTGTCTTCAATCAAAGTATTCTCTAAAACGACAGACGACACCCAACTAATCATGAAGTCACAGATATCAATAATAATATTAGAACTGAAACCTTAATGCAAGACTTCTGGACGTTGTCTTCAGACAAAGCGTTCTCTAAAACGACAGACGACACCAACTGTTCTTGAAGTCACAGATATCGGTCATAATATTAGAACTGAAACCTTAATGCAAGACTTCTGGACGTTTTCTTTAGTCAAAGTATTCTCTAAAACGACAGACGACACCAAATTGTTGACGAAGTCACAGATATTGACGCAATAGTAGAACTAAAACCTTATTGCAAAACTTCTGGACGTTGTCTTCAGTCAAAGTATTCTCCAAAACGACAGACGACACCAAACGGTTCATAAAGTCACAGATAGCGGTCATATTTGTGGAACTGAACTCTGTATGGAAGACTTCTGGACGTTGTCTTTAGTTAAAGTAGTCTCTAAAACGACACCCAACTGTTCATGAAGTCACAGATATTAGTCCTAATATTAGAACTGAATTCCTAATGGAAGACTTCTTGTCGTTGTCTTCAATCAAAGTATTCTCTAAAACGACAGGCGACACCAAAATTTTCATGAAGTCACAGAAATCGGTCATAAAATTAGAACTGAAACCTTAATGCAAGACTTCTGGACGTTGTCTTTAGTCAAAGTATTCCCTAAAACGACACCCAACTGTTCATGAAGTCACAGATATTAGTCATATGATAGAACTGATTCCTTAACGAAAGACTTCTGGATGTTGTCTTCAATCAAAGTATTCTCTAAAACGACAGACGACACCCAAATGTTCTTGAAGTCACAGATATCGGTCATAATATTAGAACTGAAACCTTGATGCAAGACTTCTGGACGTTGTCTTTAGTCAAAGTATTCTCTAAAAACGACACCCAACTGTTCATGAAGTCACAAATATCAGTCATAATATTAGAACTGAAACCTTAGTGCAAGACTTCTGGACGTTGTCTTCAATCAAAGTATTCTCGAAAATGACAGACGACACCCAAATGTTCATGAAGTCACAGATATCGGTCATATTATTAGTACTGAAACCTTATTGCAAGACTTCTGGACGTTTTTTTTTAGTCAAAGTATTCTCTAAACGACAGACCACAGCAAATTGTTGATGAAGTGACTGATATCGGTCATAATATTAGAACTGATTCCTTAATGGAAGACTTCTTGACGTTGTCTTCAATCAAAGTATTCTCTAAAACGACAGACGACACCCAAATGTTCATGAAGTCACAGATATCGGTCATAATATTAGAACTGAAACCTTAATGCAAGACTTCTGGACATTGTCTTCAGTCAAAGTATTCTCTAAAACGACAGATGACACCGAAATGTTCATGAAGTTACAGATATCGGTCATAATATTAGTACTGAAACCTTATTGCAAGACTTCTGCAGATTGTTTTAGTCAAAGTATTCTCTAAAACGACAGACGACACCAAATCGTTGATGAAGTCACAGATATCGGTCATAATATTAGAACTGAAACCTTAATGCAAGACTTCTGGATGTTGTCTTCAGGCAAAGTATTCTCTAAAACGAAAGACGACACCCAACTGTTCGTGAAGTCACAGATATCGGTCATAATATTTGAACTGAAACCCTAATGCAAGACTTCTGGACGTTGTCTTCAGTCAAAGTATTCTCTAAAACGACAAAAGACACCAAACTGTTCATGAAGTCCCTGATAGCGGTCTTAATAATGAAACTGAACCCTGTATGGAAGACTTCTGGACGTTGTCTTTAGTCAAAGTATTCTCTAAAACGACACCCAACTGTTCATGAAGTCACAGATACCAGTCACAATATTAGAACTGATTCCTTAAGGGAAGATTTCTTGACGTTGTCTTCAATCAAAGTATACTCTAAAAGGACAGACGACACCCAAATGTTCATGAAGTCACAGATATCGGTCATAATATTAGTACTGAAACCTTATTGCAAGACTTCTGGACATTTTCTTTAGTCAAAGTATTCTCTAAAACGACCGACGACACCCAAATGTTGATGAAGTCACAGATATCGGTCATAGCATTAGTACTGAAACCTTAATGCAAGGCTTATGGACGTCGTCTTCACTCAAAGTATTCTCTAGAACGACAGACGACACCCAAATATTCATGAAGTCACAGATATCGGTCATAATATTAGTACTGAAACCTTAATGCAAGACTTCTTGACGCTGTCTTTAGGCACAGTATTCTCTAAAACGCCAGACGACACCAAACTGTTCATAAAGTCACAGATAGCGGTCATACTTGTGGAACTGAACCCTGTATAGAAGACTTCTGGACGTTGTCTTTAGTCAAAGTAGTCTCTAAAATGACACCCAACTGTTCATGAAGTCACAGATATTAGTCCTAATATTAGAACTGAATCCCTAATGGAAGACTTCTTGTCGTTGTCTTCAATCAAAGTAGTCTCTAAAACGACAGACGAAACCCAATTTTTCATGAAGTCACAGAAATCTGTCATAAAATTAGAACTGAAACCTTAATGCAAGATTTCTGGACGTTGTCTTTAGTCAAAGTATTCCCTAAAACGACACCCAACTGTTCATGAAGTCACAGATATTAGTCATATGATAGAACTGATTCCTTAACCGAAGACTTCTGGACGTTGTCTTCAATCAAAGTATTCTCTAAAAACACAGACGACACCCAAATGTTCATGAAGTCACAGATATCGGTCATAATATTAGTACTGAAACCTTATTGCAAGACTTCTGGACGTTTTCTTTAGTCAAAGTATTCTCTAAAACGACTGACGACACCAAATTGTTGATGAAGTCACAGATATCGACATAATAGTAGAACTAAAACCTTAATGCAAAACTTCTGGACGTTGTCTTCAGTCAAAGTATTCTCTAAAACGACAGACGACACCAAACTGTTCATGAAGTCACAGATATCGGCCATACTATTGTCACGAGGTCGTGACGTGGCCGAATACAGGAGACTTCGTGTTGGGAATTAACTGTTGATTTGGGCGAACCTGTGCCCGGTAAACGGAAAGTCCAATTACAGCAAGCAGTCTTGCACAGATAGGATTCTCGGACTGATAGCGGCGAACGGAGCGTCAGCCTTCTTTCAGCAACTGACAAGCGGCGAAGCGCGTCGGCATTTATACTCTTGCCGTCGAGTGTTCTAGCGTTATCGCTAGTGGTGGCGTAGGTTCCAGAACAGTCTGTGCCATTCGCACAGTGGGCGTGATCTTATCTAAATGATCTACTACAGTCCAGAACCTTCTCTAAAACTGCAGGAGCGGTTTGCGCTGAGAATCATGTGGTGTTTTGGGACGATAATAAAAATTTGGGAAATGGAACGTGGCAATATTAGTACTGAAACCTTAATGCAAGACGTCTGGACGTTGTCTTCAGTCAAAGTATTCTCTAAAACGACAGACGACACCCAAATGTTCATGAAGTCACAGATATCGGTCATAATATTAGTACTGAAACCTTAATGCAAGACTTCTGGACGTTCTTTTTAGTCAAAATATTCTCTCAAACGACACCCAACTAATCATGAAGTCACAGATATCGGTCATATTATTAGAACTGAAACTTTATTGCAAGACTTCTGGACGTTGTCTTTAGTCAAAGTATTCTCTAAAACGACAGACGACACCAAACTGCTCATGAAGTCACAGATAGTGGTCATAATAACTAAACTGAACCCTGTATGGAAGCCTTCCGGACGTTGTCTTTAGTCAAAGTATTCTCTAAAACGACACCCAACTGTTCATGAAGTCACAGATATTAGTCATATGATAGACCTGATTCCATAACGGAAGACTTCTGGACGTTGTCTTCAATCAAAGTATTCTCTAAAACGACAGACGACACCCAAATGTTCATGAAGTCACGGATATCGGTCATAATATTAGAACTGAAACCTTGATGCAAGACTTCTGGACGTTGTCTTTAGACAAAGTATTCTCTGAAACGACACCCAACTGTTCATGAAGTCACAGATATCAGTCATAATATTAAAACTGAAACCTTAATGCAAGACTTCTGGACATTGTCTTCAGTCAAAGTATTCTCTAAAACGACAGATGACACCGAAATGTTCATGAAGTTACAGATATCGGTCATAATATTAGTACTGAAACCTTATTGCAAGACTTCTGCAGATTTTTTTTAGACAAAGTATTCTCTAAAACGACAGACGACACCAAATCGTTGATGAAGTCACAGATATCGGTCATAATATTAGAACTGAAACCTTAATGCAAGACTTCTGGATGTTGTCTTCAGGCAAAGTATTCTCTAAAACGAAAGACGACACCCAACTGTTCGTGAAGTCACAGATATCGGTCATAATATTTGAACTGAAACCTTAATGCAAGACTTCTGGACGTTGCCTTCAGTCAAAGTATTCTCTAAAACGACAAAAGACACCAAACTGTTCATGAAGTCCCAGATAGCGGTCTTAATAATGAAACTGAACCCTGTATGGAAGACTTCTGGACGTTGTCTTTAGTCAAAGTATTCTCTAAAACGACACCCAACTGTTCATGAAGTCACAGATACCAGTCACAATATTAGAACTGATTCCTTAAGGGAAGATTTGTTGACGTTGTCTTCAATCAAAGTATACTCTAAAAGGACAGACGACACCCAAATGTTCATGAAGTCACAGATATCGGTCATAATATTAGTACTGAAACCTTATTGCAAGACTTCTGGACATTTTCTTTAGTCAAAGTATTCTCTAAAACGACAGACGACACCCAAATGTTGATGAAGTCACAGATATCGGTCATAGCATTAGTACTGAAACCTTAATGCAAGGCTTATGGACGTCGTCTTCACTCAAAGTATTCTCTAGAACGACAGACGACACCCAAATATTCATGAAGTCACAGATATCGGTCATAATATTAGTACTGAAACCTTAATGCAAGACTTCTTGACGCTGTCTTTAGGCACAGTATTCTCTAAAACGCCAGACGACATCCAAACTGTTCATAAAGTCACAGATAGCGGTCATACTTGTGGAACTGAACCCTGTATGGAAGACTTCTGGACGTTGTCTTTAGTCAAAGTAGTCTCTAAAACGACACCCAACTGTTCATGAAGTCACAGATATTAGTCCTAATATTAGAACTGAATCCCTAATGGAAGACTTCTTGTCGTTGTCTTCAATCAAAGTAGTCTCTAAAACGACAGACGAAACCCAATTTTTCATGAAGTCACAGAAATCCGTCATAAAATTAGAACTGAAACCTTAATGCAAGATTTCTGGACGTTGTCTTTAGTCAAAGTATTCCCTAAAACGACACCCAACTGTTCATGAAGTCACAGATATTAGTCATATGATAGAACTGATTCCTTAACCGAAGACTTCTGGACGTTGTCTTCAATCAAAGTATTCTCTAAAACAACAGACGACACCCAAATGTTCATGAAGTCACAGATATCGGTCATAATATTAGAACTGAAACCTTGATGCAAGACTTCTGGACGTTGTCTTTAGTCAAAGTATTCTCTAAAACGACAGACGACACCAAACTGCTCATGAAGTCCCAGATAGCGGTCATAATAATGGAATTCAACCCTGTATGAAAGACTTCTGGCCGTTGTCGTTAGTCAAAGTATTTTCTAAAACTTCACCCAACTGTTCATGAAGTCACAGATACCAGTCATAGTATTAGAACTGATTCCTTAATGGAAGACTTCTTGATGCTGTCTTCATTCACTGTATTCTCTAAAACGACAGACGACACCCAAATGTTCATAAAGTCACAGATATCGGTCATGATAATTGTACTGAAACCTTATTGCAAGACTTCTGGAGATTTTTTTTAGTCAAAGTATTTTCTAATACGACAAACGACACAAAATCGTTGATGAAGTCACAGATATCGGTCATAATATTAGAACTGAAACCTTAATGCAAGACTTCTGGACGTTGTCTTCAGTCAAAGTATTCTCTAAAACGACAGACGACACCAAACTGTTCATGAAGTCACAGATATCGGCCATAATATTGTCACAAGGTCGTGACGTGGCCGAATACAGGAGACTTCGTGTTGGGATTTAACTGTTTATTTGGGCGAACCTGTGCCCGGTAAACGGAAAGTCCAATTACAGCAACAGTCTTGCACAGATAGCATTCTCGGACTGATAGCGGCGAACGGAGCGTCAGCCTTCATTCAGCAACTGACAAGCGGCGAAGCGCGTCGGCATTTATACTCTTGCTGTCGAGTGTTCTAGCGTTATCGCTAGTGGTGGCGTAGGTTCCAGAACAGTCCTGTACCATTCGCACAGTGGGCGTGATCTTATTGAAATGATCTACTACAGTCCAGAACCTTCTCTAAAACTGCAGGAGCGGTTTGCTCTGAGAATCGTGTGGTGTTTTGGGACGATATTAAATATTTGGGAAATGGAACGTGGCAATATTAGTACTGAAACCTTAATGCAAGACGTCTGGACGTTGTCTTCAGTCAAAGTATTCTCTAATACGACAGACGACTCCCAAATGTTCATGAAGTCACAGATATCGGTCATAATATTAGTACTGAAACCTTAATGCGAGACTTCTGGACGTTCTTTTTAGTCAAAATATTCTCTCAAACGACACCCAACTAATCATGAAGTCACAGATATCGGTCATAATATTAGAACTGAAACTTTATTGCAAGACTTCTGGACGTTGTCTTTAGTCAAAGTATTCTCTAAAACGACAGTCGACACCCAAATGTTCATGAACTCACAGATATAGGTCATATTATTAGTACTGAAACCTTAATGCAAGACTTCTGGACGTTGTCTTTAGTCAAAGTATTCTCTAAAACGACAGACTACACCAAACTGCTCATGAAGTCACAGATAGTGGTCATAATAACTAAACTGAACCCTGTATGGAAGCCTTCCGGACGTTGTCTTTAGTCAAAGTATTCTCTAAAACGACACCCAACTGTTCATGAAGTCACAGATATTAGTCATATGATAGAACTGATTCCTTAACGGAAGACTTCTGGACGTTGTCTTCAATCAAAGTATTCTCTAAAACGACAGACGACACCCAAATGTTCATGAGTCACGGATATCGGTCATAATATTAGAACTGAAACCTTGATGCAAGACTTCTGGACGTTGTCTTTAGACAAAGTATTCTCTGAAACGACACCCAACTGTTCATGAAGTCACAGATATCAGTCATAATATTAGAACTGAAACCTTAATGCAAGACTTCTGGACATTGTCTTCAGTCAAAGTATTCTCTAAAACGACAGATGACACCGAAATGTTCATGAAGTTACAGATATCGGTCATAATATTAGAACTGAAATCTTAATGCAAGACTTCTGGACGTTGTCTTCAGTCAAAGTATTCTCTAAAACGACAGACGACACCAAACGGTTCATAAAGTCACAGATAGCGGTCATATTTGTGGAACTGAACTCTGTATGGAAGACTTCTGGACGTTGTCTTTAGTTAAAGTAGTCTCTAAAACGACACCCAACTGTTCATGAAGTCACAGATATTAGTCCTAATATTAGAACTGAATTCCTAATGGAAGACTTCTTGTCGTTGTCTTCAATCAAAGTATTCTCTAAAACGACAGGCGACACCAAAATTTTCATGAAGTCACAGAAATCGGTCATAAAATTAGAACTGAAACCTTAATGCAAGACTTCTGGACGTTGTCTTTAGTCAAAGTATTCCCTAAAACGACACCCAACTGTTCATGAAGTCACAGATATTAGTCATATGATAGAACTGATTCCTTAACGAAAGACTTCTGGATGTTGTCTTCAATCAAAGTATTCTCTAAAACGACAGACGACACCCAAATGTTCTTGAAGTCACAGATATCGGTCATAATATTAGAACTGAAACCTTGATGCAAGACTTCTGGACGTTGTCTTTAGTCAAAGTGTTCTCTAAAACGACACCCAACTGTTCATGAAGTCACAAATATCAGTCATAATATTAGAACTGAAACCTTAGTGCAAGACTTCTGGACGTTGTCTTCAATCAAAGTATTCTCTAAAACGACAGACGACACCCAAATGTTCATGAAGTCACAGATATCGGTCATATTATTAGTACTGAAACCTTATTGCAAGACTTCTGGACGTTTTCTTTAGTCAAAGTATTCTCTAAAACGACAGACCACAGCAAATTGTTGATGAAGTGACTGATATCGGTCATAATATTAGAACTGATTCCTTAATGGAAGACTTCTTGACGTTGTCTTCAATCAAAGTATTCTCTAAAACGACAGACGACACCCAAATGTTCATGAAGTCACAGATATCGGTCATAATATTAGAACTGAAACCTTAATGCAAGACTTCTGGACATTGTCTTCAGTCAAAGTATTCTCAAAAACGACAGATGACACCGAAATGTTCATGAAGTTACAGATATCGGTCATAATATTAGTACTGAAACCTTATTGCAAGACTTCTGCAGATTTTTTTAGTCAAAGTATTCTCTAAAACGACAGACGACACCAAATCGTTGATGAAGTCACAGATATCGGTCATAATATTAGAACTGAAACCTTAATGCAAGACTTCTGGATGTTGTCTTCAGGCAAAGTATTCTCTAAAACGAAAGACGACACCCAACTGTTCGTGAAGTCACAGATATCGGTCATAATATTTGAACTGAAACCTTAATGCAAGACTTCTAGACGTTGTCTTCAGTCAAAGTATTCTCTAAAACGACAAAAGACACCAAACTGTTCATGAAGTCCCAGATAGCGGTCTTAATAATGAAACTGAACCCTGTATGGAAGACTTCTGGACGTTGTCTTTAGTCAAAGTATTCTCTAAAACGACACCCAACTGTTCATGAAGTCACAGATACCAGTCAGAATATTAGAACTGATTCCTTAAGGGAAGATTTCTTGACGTTGTCTTCAATCAAAGTATACTCTAAAAGGACAGACGACACCCAAATGTTCATGAAGTCACAGATATTGGTCATAATATTAGTACTGAAACCTTATTGCAAGACTTCTGGACATTTTCTTTAGTCAAAGTATTCTCTAAAACGACAGACGACACCCAAATGTTGATGAAGTCACAGATATCGGTCATAGCATTAGTACTGAAACCTTAATGCAAGGCTTATGGACGTCGTCTTCACTCAAAGTATTCTCTTGAACGACAGAAGACACCCAAATATTCATGAAGTCACAGATATCGGTCATAATATTAGTACTGAAACCTTAATGCAAGACTTCTTGACGCTGTCTTTAGGCACAGTATTCTCTAAAACGCCAGACGACACCAAACTGTTCATAAAGTCATAGATAGCGGTCATACTTGTGGAACTGAACCCTGTATAGAAGACTTCTGGACGTTGTCTTTAGTCAAAGTAGTCTCTAAAATGACACCCAACTGTTCATGAAGTCACAGATATTAGTCCTAATATTAGAACTGAATCCCTAATGGAAGACTTCTTGTCGTTGTCTTCAATCAAAGTAGTCTCTAAAACGACAGACGAAACCCAATTTTTCATGAAGTCACAGAAATCCGTCATAAAATTTGAACTGAAACCTTAATGCAAGATTTCTGGACGTTGTCTTTAGTCAAAGTATTCCCTAAAACGACACCCAACTGTTCATGAAGTCACAGATATTAGTCATATGATAGAACTGATTCCTTAACCGAAGACTTCTGGACGTTGTCTTCAATCAAAGTATTCTCTAAAAACACAGACGACACCCAAATGTTCATGAAGTCACAGATATCGGTCATAATATTAGAACTGAAACCTTGATGCAAGACTTCTGGACGTTGTCTTTAGTCAAAGTATTCTCTAAAACGACAGACGACACCAAACTGCTCATGAAGTCCCAGATAGCGGACATAATAATGGAATTCAACCCTGTATGAAAGACTTCTGGCCGTTGCCGTTAGTCAAAGTATTTTCTAAAACTTCACCCAACTGTTCATGAAGTGACAGATACCAGTCATAGTATTAGAACTGATTCCTTAATGGAAGACTTCTTGATGCTGTCTTCATTCACTGTATTCCCTAAAACGACAGACGACACCCAAATGTTCATAAAGTCACAGATATCGGTCATGATAATTGTACTGAAACCTTATTGCAAGACTTCTGGAGATTTTCTTTAGTCAAAGTATTTTCTAATACGACAAACGACACAAAATCGTTGATGAAGTCACAGATATCGGTCATAATATTAGAACTGAAACCTTAATGCAAGACTTCTGGACGTTGTCTTCAGTCAAAGTATTCTCTAAAACGACAGAAGACACCAAACTGTTCATGAAGTCCCAGATAGCGGTCAAAATAATGAAACTGAACCCTGTATGGAAGACTTATGGACGTTGTCTTTAGTCAAAGTTGTCTCTAAAACGGCAGACGACACCAAACTGTTCATGAAGTCACAGATATCGGTCATAATATTAGAACTGAAACCTTAATGCAAGACTTCTGGACGTTGTCTTCATTCAAAGTATTCTTTAAAACGACAGACGACACCCAACTGTTCATGAAGTCACAGATATCGGTCATAATATTAGAACTGAAACCTTAACACAAGACTTCTGGACGTTGTCTTCAGTCAAAGTTTTCTCTAAAACGGCTGACGACACCAAACTGTTCATGAAGTTCCTGATAGCGGTCATAATAATGGAACTGAACCCTGTATGGAAGACTTCTGGACTTTGTCTCTAGTCAAAGTATTCTCTAAATTGACACCCAACTGTTCATGAAGTCACAGATATCAGTCATAATATTAGAACTGATTCCTTAATGGAAGACTTCTGGATGTTGTCTTCAGTCAAAGTATGCTCTAAAACGACAGACGACACCCAAATGTTCATGAAGTCACAGATATCGGTCATAATATTAGTACTGAAACCTTATTGCAAGACTTCTGGACGTTTTCTTTAGTCAAAGTATTCTCTGAACGACAGACGACACCAAATTGTTGATGAAGTCACAGATATCGACATAATAGTAGAACTAAAACCTTAATACAAAACTTCTGGACGTTGTCTTCAGTCAAAGTATTCTCTGAAACGACAGACGACACCAAACTGTTCATGAAGTCACAGATATCGGCCATAATATTGTCACGAGGTCGTGACGTGGCCGAATACAGGAGACTTCGGGTTGGGATTTAACTGTTTATTTGGGCGAACCTGTGCCCGGTAAACGGAAAGTCCAATTACAGCAACAGTCTTGCACAGATAGCATTCTCGGACTGATAGCGGCGAACGGAGCGTCAGCCTTCATTCAGCAACTGACAAGCGGCGAAGCGCGTCGGCATTTATACTCTTGCCGTCGAGTGTTCTAGCGTTATCGCTAGTGGTGGCGTAGGTTCCAGAACAGTCTGTACCATTCGCACAGTGGGCGTGATCTTATTGAAATGATCTACTACAGTCCAGAACCTTCTCTAAAACTGCAGGAGCGGTTTGCTCTGAGAATCGTGTGGTGTTTTGGGACGATATTAAAAATTTGGGAAATGGAACGTGGCAATATTAGTACTGAAACCTTAATGCAAGACGTCTGGACGTTGTCTTCAGTCAAAGTATTCTCTAAAACGACACACGACTCCCAAATGTACATGAAGTCACAGATATCGGTCATAATACTAGTACTGAAACCTTAATGCAAGACTTCAGGACGTTCTTTTTAGTCAAAATATTCTCTCAAACGACACCCAACTAATCATGAAGTCACAGATATCGGTCATAATATTAGAACTGAAACTTTATTGCAAGACTTCTGGACGTTGTCTTTAGTCAAAGTATTCTCTAAAACGACAGACGACACCCAAATGTTCATGAACTCACAGATATAGGTCATATTATTAGTACTGAAACCTTAATGCAAGACTTCTGGACGTTGTCTTTAGTCAAAGTATTCTCTAAAACGACAGACTACACCAAACTGCTCATGAAGTCACAAATAGTGGTCATAATAACTAAACTGAACCCTGTATGGAAGCCTTCCGGACGTTGTCTTTAGTCAAAGTATTCTCTAAAACGACACCCAACTGTTCATGAAGTCACAGATATTAGTCATATGATAGAACTGATTCCTTAACGGAAGACTTCTGGACGTTGTCTTCAATCAAAGTATTCTCTAAAACGACAGACGACACCCAAATGTTCATGAAGTCACGGATATCGGTCATAATATTAGAACTGAAACCTTGATGCAAGACTTCTGGACGTTGTCTTTAGACAAAGTATTCTCTGAAGCGACACCCAACTGTTCATGAAGTCACAGATATCAGTCATAATATTAGAACTGAAACCTTAATGCAAGACTTCTGGACATTGTCTTCAGTCAAAGTATTCTCTAAAACGACAGATGACACCGAAATGTTCATGAAGTTACAGATATCGGTCATATTATTAGTACTGAAACCTTATTGCAAGACTTCTGCAGATTTTTTTTAGTCAAAGTATTCTCTAAAACGACAGACGACACCAAATCGTTGATGAAGTCACAGATATCGGTCATAATATTAGAACTGAAACCTTAATGCAAGACTTCTGGATGTTGTCTTCAGGCAAAGTATTCTCTAAAACGAAAGACGACACCCAACTCTTCGTGAAGTCACAGATATCGGTCATAATATTTGAACTGAAACCTTAATGCAAGACTTCTGGACGTTGTCTTCAGTCAAAGTATTCTCTAAAACGACAGAAGACACCAAACTGTTCATGAAGTCCCAGATAGCGGTCAAAATAATGAAACTGAACCCTGTAAGGAAGACTTATGGACGTTGTCTTTAGTCAAAGTTGTCTCTAAAACGGCAGACGACACCAAACTGTTCATGAAGTCACAGATATCGGTCATAATATTAGAACTGAAACCTTAATGCAAGACTTCTGGACGTTGTCTTCATTCAAAGTATTCTTTAAAACGACAGACGACACCCAACTGTTCATGAAGTCACAGATATCGGTCATAATATTAGAACTGAAACCTTAACACAAGACTTCTGGACGTTGTCTTCAGTCAAAGTTTTCTCTAAAACGGCTGACGACACCAAACTGTTCATGAAGTTCCTGATAGCGGTCATAATAATGGAACTGAACCCTGTATGGAAGACTTCTGGACTTTGTCTCTAGTCAAAGTATTCTCTAAATTGACACCCAACTGTTCATGAAGTCACAGATATCAGTCATAATATTAGAACTGATTCCTTAATGGAAGACTTCTGGATGTTGTCTTCAGTCAAAGTATGCTCTAAAACGACAGACGACACCCAAATGTTCATGAAGTCACAGATATCGGTCATAATATTAGTACTGAAACCTTATTGCAAGACTTCTGGACGTTTTCTTTAGTCAAAGTATTCTCTGAACGACAGACGACACCAAATTGTTGATGAAGTCACAGATATCGACATAATAGTAGAACTAAAACCTTAATGCAAAACTTCTGGACGTTGTCTTCAGTCAAAGTATTCTCTGAAACGACAGACGACACCAAACTGTTCATGAAGTCACAGATATCGGCCATAATATTGTCACGAGGTCGTGACGTGGCCGAATACAGGAGACTTCGGGTTGGGATTTAACTGTTTATTTGGGCGAACCTGTGCCCGGTAAACGGAAAGTCCAATTACAGCAACAGTCTTGCACAGATAGCATTCTCGGACTGATAGCGGCGAACGGAGCGTCAGCCTTCATTCAGCAACTGACAAGCGGCGAAGCGCGTCGGCATTTATACTCTTGCCGTCGAGTGTTCTAGCGTTATCGCTAGTGGTGGCGTAGGTTCCAGAACAGTCTGTACCATTCGCACAGTGGGCGTGATCTTATAGAGATGATCTACTACAGTCCAGAACCTTCTCTAAAACTGCAGGAGCGGTTTGCTCTGAGAATCGTGTGGTGTTTTGGGACGATATTAAAAATTTGGGAAATGGAACGTGGCAATATTAGTACTGAAACCTTAATGCAAGACGTCTGGACGTTGTCTTCAGTCAAAGTATTCTCTAAAACGACACACGACTCCCAAATGTACATGAAGTCACAGATATCGGTCATAATACTAGTACTGAAACCTTAATGCAAGACTTCAGGACGTTCTTTTTAGTCAAAATATTCTCTCAAACGACACCCAACTAATCATGAAGTCACAGATATCGGTCATAATATTAGAACTGAAACTTTATTGCAAGACTTCTGGACGTTTTCTTTAGTCAAAGTATTCTCTAAAACGACTGACGACACCAAATTGTTGATGAAGTCACAGATATCGACATAATAGTAGAACTAAAACCTTAATGCAAAACTTCTGGACGTTGTCTTCAGTCAAAGTATTCTCTAAAACGACAGACGACACCAAACTGTTCATGAAGTCACAGATATCGGCCATAATATTGTCACGAGGTCGTGACGTGGCCGAATACAGGAGACTTCGTGTTGGGAATTAACTGTTGATTTGGGCGAACCTGTGCCCGGTAAACGGAAAGTCCAATTACAGCAGCAGTCTTGCACAGATAGGATTCTCGGACTGATAGCGGCGAACGGAGCGTCAGCCTTCTTTCAGCAACTGACAAGCGGCGAAGCGCGTCGGCATTTATACTCTTGCCGTCGAGTGTTCTAGCGTTATCGCTAGTGGTGGCGTAGGTTCCAGAACAGTCTGTGCCATTCGCACAGTGGGCGTGATCTTATCGAAATGATCTACTACAGTCCAGAACCTTCTCTAAAACTGCAGGAGCGGTTTGCGCTGAGAATCATGTGGTGTTTTGGGACGATAATAAAAATTTGGGAAATGGAACGTGGCAATATTAGTACTGAAACCTTAATGCAAGACGTCTGGACGTCGTCTTCAGTCAAAGTATTCTCTAAAACGACAGACGACACCCAAATGTTCATGAAGTCACAGATATCGGTCATAATATTAGTACTGAAACCTTAATGCAAGACTTCTGGACGTTCTTTTTAGTCAAAATATTCTCTCAAACGACACCCAACTAATCATGAAGTCACAGATATCGGTCATATTATTAGAACTGAAACTTTATTGCAAGACTTCTGGACGTTGTCTTTAGTCAAAGTATTCTCTAAAACGACAGACGACACCAAACTGCTCATGAAGTCACAGATAGTGGTCATAATAACTAAACTGAACCCTGTATGGAAGCCTTCCGGACGTTGTCTTTAGTCAAAGTATTCTCTAAAACGACACCCAACTGTTCATGAAGTCACAGATATTAGTCATATGATAGACCTGATTCCATAACGGAAGACTTCTGGACGTTGTCTTCAATCAAAGTATTCTCTAAAACGACAGACGACACCCAAATGTTCATGAAGTCACGGATATCGGTCATAATATTAGAACTGAAACCTTGATGCAAGACTTCTGGACGTTGTCTTTAGACAAAGTATTCTCTGAAACGACACCCAACTGTTCATGAAGTCACAGATATCAGTCATAATAATTAAACTGAAACCTTAATGCAAGACTTCTGGACATTGTCTTCAGTCAAAGTATTCTCTAAAACGACAGATGACACCGAAATGTTCATGAAGTTACAGATATCGGTCATAATATTAGTACTGAAACCTTATTGCAAGACTTCTGCAGATTTTTTTAGACAAAGTATTCTCTAAAACGACAGACGACACCAAATCGTTGATGAAGTCACAGATATCGGTCATAATATTAGAACTGAAACCTTAATGCAAGACTTCTGGATGTTGTCTTCAGGCAAAGTATTCTCTAAAACGAAAGACGACACCCAACTGTTCGTGAAGTCACAGATATCGGTCATAATATTTGAACTGAAACCTTAATGCAAGACTTCTGGACGTTGCCTTCAGTCAAAGTATTCTCTAAAACGACAAAAGACACCAAACTGTTCATGAAGTCCCAGATAGCGGTCTTAATAATGAAACTGAACCCTGTATGGAAGACTTCTGGACGTTGTCTTTAGTCAAAGTATTCTCTAAACGACACCCAACTGTTCATGAAGTCACAGATACCAGTCACAATATTAGAACTGATTCCTTAAGGGAAGATTTGTTGACGTTGTCTTCAATCAAAGTATACTCTAAAAGGACAGACGACACCCAAATGTTCATGAAGTCACAGATATCGGTCATAATATTAGTACTGAAACCTTATTGCAAGACTTCTGGACATTTTCTTTAGTCAAAGTATTCTCTAAAACGACAGACGACACCCAAATGTTGATGAAGTCACAGATATCGGTCATAGCATTAGTACTGAAACCTTAATGCAAGGCTTATGGACGTCGTCTTCACTCAAAGTATTCTCTAGAACGACAGACGACACCCAAATATTCATGAAGTCACAGATATCGGTCATAATATTAGTACTGAAACCTTAATGCAAGACTTCTTGACGCTGTCTTTAGGCACAGTATTCTCTAAAACGCCAGACGACACCAAACTGTTCATAAAGTCACAGATAGCGGTCATACTTGTGGAACTGAACCCTGTATGGAAGACTTCTGGACGTTGTCTTTAGTCAAAGTAGTCTCTAAAACGACACCCAACTGTTCATGAAGTCACAGATATTAGTCCTAATATTAGAACTGAATCCCTAATGGAAGACTTCTTGTCGTTGTCTTCAATCAAGTAGTCTCTAAAACGACAGACGAAACCCAATTTTTCATGAAGTCACAGAAATCCGTCATAAAATTAGAACTGAAACCTTAATGCAAGATTTCTGGACGTTGTCTTTAGTCAAAGTATTCTCTAAAACGACAGACGACACCCAACTGTTCATGAAGTCACAGATATTAGTCATATGATAGAACTGATTCCTTAACCGAAGACTTCTGGACGTTGTCTTGAATCAAAGTATTCTCTAAAACAACAGACGACACCCAAATGTTCATGAAGTCACAGATATCGGTCATAATATTAGAACTGAAACCTTGATGCAAGACTTCTGGACGTTGTCTTTAGTCAAAGTATTCTCTAAAACGACAGACGACACCAAACTGCTCATGAAGTCCCAGATAGCGGTCATAATAATGGAATTCAACCCTGTATGAAAGACTTCTGGCCGTTGTCGTTAGTCAAAGTATTTTCTAAAACTTCACCCAACTGTTCATGAAGTCACAGATACCAGTCATAGTATTAGAACTGATTCCTTAATGGAAGACTTCTTGATGCTGTCTTCATTCACTGTATTCTCTAAAAACGACAGACGACACCCAAATGTTCATAAAGTCACAGATATCGGTCATGATAATTGTACTGAAACCTTATTGCAAGACTTCTGGAGATTTTTTTAGTCAAAGTATTTTCTAATACGACAAACGACACAAAATCGTTGATGAAGTCACAGATATCGGTCATAATATTAGAACTGAAACCTTAATGCAAGACTTCTGGACGTTGTCTTCAGTCAAAGTATTCTCTAAAACGACAGACGACACCAAACTGTTCATGAAGTCACAGATATCGGCCATAATATTGTCACAAGGTCGTGACGTGGCGAATACAGGAGACTTCGTGTTGGGATTTAACTGTTTATTTGGGCGAACCTGTGCCCGGTAAACGGAAAGTCCAATTACAGCAACAGTCTTGCACAGATAGCATTCTCGGACTGATAGCGGCGAACGGAGCGTCAGCCTTCATTCAGCAACTGACAAGCGGCGAAGCGCGTCGGCATTTATACTCTTGCTGTCGAGTGTTCTAGCGTTATCGCTAGTGTTGGCGTAGGTTCCAGAACAGTCTGTACCATTCGCACAGTGGGCGTGATCTTATTGAAATGATCTAATACAGTCCAGAACCTTCTCTAAAACTGCAGGAGCGGTTTGCTCTGAGAATCGTGTGGTGTTTTGGGACGATATTAAATATTTGGGGAAATGGAACGTGGCAATATTAGTACTGAAACCTTAATGCAAGACGTCTGGACGTTGTCTTCAGTCAAAGTATTCTCTAATACGACAGACGACTCCCAAATGTTCATGAAGTCACAGATATCGGTTCATAATATTAGTACTGAAACCTTAACGCGAGACTTCTGGACGTTCTTTTTAGTCAAATATTCTCTCAAACGACACCCAACTAATCATGAAGTCACAGATATCGGTCATATATTAGAACTGAAACTTTATTGCAAGACTTCTGGACGTTGTCTTTAGTCAAAGTATTCTCTAAAACGACAGACGACACCCAAATGTTCATGAACTCACAGATATAGGTCATATTATTAGTACTGAAACCTTAATGCAAGACTTCTGGACGTTGTCTTTAGTCAAAGTATTCTATAAAACGACAGACTACACCAAACTGCTCATGAAGTCACAGATAGTGGTCATAATAACTAAACTGAACCCTGTATGGAAGCCTTCCGGACGTTGTCTTTAGTCAAAGTATTCTCTAAAACGACACCCAACTGTTCATGAAGTCACAGATATTAGTCATATGATAGAACTGATTCCTTAACGGAAGACTTCTGGACGTTGTCTTCAATCAAAGTATTCTCTAAAACGACAGACGACACCCAAATGTTCATGAAGTCACGGATATCGGTCATAATATTAGAACTGAAACCTTGATGCAAGACTTCTGGACGTTGTCTTTAGACAAAGTATTCTCTGAAACGACACCCAACTGTTCATGAAGTCACAGATATCAGTCATAATATTAGAACTGAAACCTTAATGCAAGACTTCTGGACATTGTCTTCAGTCAAAGTATTCTCTAAAACGACAGATGACACCGAAATGTTCATGAAGTTACAGATATCGGTCATATTATTAGTACTGAACACCTTATTGCAAGACTTCTGCAGATTTTTTTTTAGTCAAAGTATTCTCTAAAACGACAGACGACACA